>JAVALU010000379.1:67500-77500 GCA_030770095.1 Gila robusta
ATATCTAGAAAGACGTGATGAACCTCTTCCGTCCAGGCGGAGGAAGGACTGAATCCTTGATTGTGCAGCTGTTACTACACTGCTGACAAGGGCCATGACCCACATCTATCTAGCTAGTCTCCCTCATTCAGTAGACCATTGTCTAGCAAAAAAATACCTTACTAAACCAGCCTCATATGCCAGTTAGCTGTGCGAGAGTTCCACCCATGCTATTTCCAAAAACATGGTCAGCTTTGGGAGTGAGTGATAAACCTCATTTAAAGGGCTAGTTACCCCAAAAATGATGTTATACTTAAAGGGATAGTTCACCCAAAAGTGAAAATTCTGTCACCATATTTTGAAGAATGTCGGAAACTAAACAGATGATGTACCCCATTGACTTCCATAGCTGAACAGGTCTGCTCATTAAAAATACTTCAATAAATCAGATCCTTAATGTCAAGCATGCCGGATAAGCCAAAGATCTATTATAAATACTGCATGTGTGCTATCAAACTCAGGAGCCTAAAGTTTCAAGTAACCATCAGTCAGCCCTAACAAAGAAAGCATTGGGAAATCATTTTTAGTGTGTGTGTGTGCGTGCGTGCGTGTGCATGTGCGTGTGTGTGTGTGTGTGTGTGTGTGTGTGTGTGTGTTTACTGCATATATCCAGATCCAGATAGACATCGCGAGAAGAAATGGTTTGTAGACCAGAGCACTTGACTCATGGTTTTTACTGTAATACAGGATGCGGTAATTGCGTTACTCATATAAAAGTGACTTGAAAGAGTTCAGAGTTGATGGTTTAGCCTTCTACCTCACTTAACGTGGAGAACTAAGCAAGCTTTCATCTTGAAATAAGCTTCAGATAGGATAGACATTGTTAAAATAAATCTTTCTCCACATACACAAAGGCCTGGATTGAAATGGTGATTCCTCTCAGTGTGGAGTCAATTGAGAGGTTAGTAAGTGGTCTGCAAGAGTCAGCATAGAGAAAACCACATGTTGCTCTCTCTCGCTTTATTCTTTTGTGTGTTTTTTTTTCTGTTTTTGCCATGACTCCAGAACAAACATCATCTTCACCGATCATTTCATAGAGCTACACCATCAGACGGGGGGGGGGGGGGGGGTGGACATATCTGCACAACACTTACACAATCACGGTCGCCTCTCCATCAACCACACACACTGTACACACACCGCTCTGATTATATTCACACAGATGTGTTGCTCTGAAATGAAAGGACAGTGAGATTTTGTCATTTTTTGGATGTTTATGATGTTATGGATGCTTATTATTTCTTGTGGAATGATGAGTAAAAATCACAATGTCACACTGGGAAAAAAATCATCATGTATCAAGAACATACTTGGGCCTTTAATGGTGCCATTTGAGTCTTCATGATCCAGTATGTACTTAACTGTATTCACATTATTGGATGTAGATTTAACTAATACTATAATACTATTCTATTCATCAAGGGATCATCAAAACTATATATCACAAAAATATGAAGTAGCCGTTTTCAACATTGATAATAATAAGCAGCAAATCATCACATTAGAATGATTTCTGAAGGATCATGTGACACTGAAGACTGGAGTAATGATGCTGAAAATTCAGCTTTGATCACAGGAATAAATTTGAATTTTATTTAAAAAATAGTAGAAGAACAGTTATTTTAAATTAAAATAACATTTCACAATATAGCTTTTACCATACAATTTTATTTTTCCAAACACCATTACATTGTATTGGGTAATTGATGAATCGGAAAAATATCAAGTTCTGCAGTTACTAAGTTTTGCTTCAGTTGAAATGAAAATATCATGCTTTCACTATCCAGTTTTGTTACAATGATTTTTGCATTTCCAGATACATTTCTGAATTTCTATTTGTTCTGCAAGTAAATATGTTTACGGTCACATTTATCCCTAAAAATAATCCTTTGATCTTTCTGGCATCATGTTTGAATGGGTAACATCATAAAACTATTTTTGGCCACATGGATCAAACAGAGATAAGTTTTTCTCAGTTGTCAATGTCAGCATTTCATCTGTCATGGGAAATATATCTTTCTTTTTTTTTTAAAGAACAATTGTCACCGGCAGTAGCACCAGGGATGAAAATAAAGGGAGCTGGATCTAGGCGCAGCAGTATTTATTGATGACTAAATCAAAATTACACAAATAAGGTAATATTTTACATTAAGGTTTAATTTGAACATTTATTAACTACTTTAGTTAACATGAACTAATACTTAAAAATACTTCTACAGCATTTATTAATCTTAGTTACTGTTAATTACAGCATTTATTAATACATTATTACAATCAAATGTTATATTTGATAACATTAGTTCATGCACTGTGAACTAACATGAACAAACAATGAACAGCTGGATTTTTATTAACCAACATTAATAAATACTGCAACAAATGTATTACTCATTTTTAGTTCATGTTAGTTAATGCATTATCTAATGTTAACAAATTCGACCTTATTGTAAAGTGTTACCGCAAATACTCAGGCTTATCAGCAATATCAAGCAAAACAACCACTACATAAAGACAAGATCTGACAAAGACTGAAACAAACACAGGGCTATATGGAAAACAAAGGACTAAACAAGATAATTAACTATACACAGGTGTGACACATGAGGGCAAATCATGGCAACAGAAAACACAGGAAACTGAACTGAGAACAGGTGCAAAACTAACTCAAAGTCCAACTGAAGAAAAACCCAAATGCAGTTATTATTTCATTTATAATGTGTTATTTACAATGTGTAATCATTTACTCAGTTATCTACTCATGTGGTGAGCTTAAATAATATAATAATTAGTAACAATAAAATGCTAATTACATATAACCTGAATACAATATAATATATACAAAATATTCAACTGGGGTTTGCACATCTAGTGGCTCCCCAATGTGGTAGTTACGGCCCTTATTCTTCGGGCCAGAGACTTTTTCAACAGTATTTAAGAGTTAATATCAACAGTAACCTTTTGAAATTACATGTGGCTGTTTCGTGAGAATTGGCCGCTTAAATGGGCCAACCAAATACTGTAGACCAACCATTTTCAGTCAAACAAGCTTGTCAAATTGAAGAAAAATGGCAAAGTAGATCTAAAGAAAGTTTTCCCCTGAATTTGATATTTCCAAACATTCTCAAAATAACCGCATTTCATCATAAAGCTGAAAGATTAGCATCTGAATTCTCCACATGGCTCAGGTCCGATCATGTTAAATAACTCAGACAAGTGGATTGAGACGGGCACCGCGACAGTAAAAGTAGCTGAGCTGAGAAGGTCAAAGGCTGAGGCCACTGATGAGAGAAGCTATTTAGAAATTGCTAAGGTTTGAGCTCCCAATGCCATCAAACAATATCGGAAAAACCTCTGTGCCATGTGCAAAGCATTATTTGAGCTTATCTTTCTCAATGTTTATATGACGTGAAGATCAAGTTGTCAGGACGGCCATTTAAGTAGACTGGTATTATGTCAATGACAAACTCGTCAAAGCCTTCACTGGAACCAAACCAAGATGAAGAAGATTTTTGAGGTGTTCAAACCCCCCCACCAGAGCAGGACTGGTTCAAGGGCTGACCCACCCGTCCGCCAAGCAAAATACTCCAAGACGCATGCAATTACAGTCTCAGTCAAAGGGCACGCACAATTTGCAAGCCTATTTACACAGTGGAGAACGCACCTCCCACCCTGCCAGGAATAGAAGAGATCAAGATCGGACGATACAGATGCTTCCAACTGAACACAACCTCGCTTTCAGTGGAAATCAACAGAACTCGTCAAACGACAAGGGCACTGAACAGACAAGCGGGCAAAATTAGGTTGAAGAACATTAACAGTTGAAGAACATGCAAATGATGTGGTAAAATACTTCAATTGGACGATTCCGTTTCACAGAACATGTGGTCACAGTAGGAGCGTAAATGAGCTCCTGTGACTGTGCTTGAGTTGACAAACACACACAACTCGCAGGTGTCTCGGCGCATGTTCCTCCAAATGAATCCATATGAGGGCATTTAAACAGCAAACAGCCTTCTCCTGCTGTATAATATCCTTACAACACCTGTCTAAGGTGAAGAGGATTGCAGTCTCGAGGATTTTCAGGTGAAGGTAAATCTGCAGCACTTAAAGTTTTAAGCTTAAATCAGAGCTTTTTCTCATTTCCATTCAGGGCTTGACATTAACACCCATTTTTCAGTACATATCAATACTGAAATATCGGAAACGCTTCCGATACTCATTTTCCATAGAATAGAAACACGATACCAGCTGCACTTTCTCGCTCTATCATCTCTCCGACAGTAAGTTGACACACAAACCCGTCTCCCCTCACTTTTCGGCATGGGATTGGACGTATTGCACATGGTTTTACTCATTCCCGCAGATTTTGTGCTCACATCCAAAGAAATGCACATTAAGCCGCCTCTCAGTATCTTTTTCGCTGCTTATTGCGCTTAAACAGTCAAAAACACACAAAATAATGTCAAAATGCCGGTCTTGGCGAGAATTCACGTGAACACAGTCAGTTATGTTTTAAGTGAACATAAACAGTTGAGAAAGAAAACCCATGTGTAACAGTATAATGGATCCGTGCGTCAAGTCTTAAAGTGACAGCAGCCTAATAATCCTGCGGGCAAATTCTGAGCATTATAAATTGCTACAATATCAAAATGGCTGTTTTCCCTCATGGTATCGATGTCAAAATTGAGGCCAGTAAAAGGCTGAGTGGCTAGTAACTTTTGAAAACCACTGGCCACAGTGGCTGGTGAGCAAAAAAGTTAATGTCAAGCCCTGGTTCCATTGCATATGTGGAGTTTCACAACACGACATTTAAATATGAATTCAGACAGACACCGACCAATGCTTACACTACATTACTTCTCAGCCATTCCTACACCCGACAAACGGAGATTCAACATGCTCAACTAGCAAAAACAAGTGGGGACCAACAATTAGGCCCTGTTTACAGCTGGTATTAAGATGCGTTTTGGTCGATCGGATCACAAGTGGACGTCGCTAAATACAGGAGTAAACGGGTCTAAAACGTTTTGAGCTTGTCCACTTTCAACCACTTCCAGAGATAGTAGAAAACCCATTCGACCGGATTGCTTTAGTGTAAACACTCATGTGATCGAATGTGTTCAAACAGCCACAAAACACCGTCTTCTCTCCGTCTACTGATGTAATGAGTAACATTATGAGAAGAGCGCTAGACAGACGGGATTTAAACTTTGTCGACTGAGGAGAAAAATGTACCAAGTACAATGTTCTCTCACCATTCCTGATTTCTAACACACACTCACAACGTTTGACTGGTTTTGCGGCTGTCAGAGCAGAAACTAAAGCTGATGCTCTCCGTATGTTTTCCCGTCGTCTCCGTGTGCGTTGATATGTAAATTACACAAGCTTATTTTGTCCATTAGATCAAAAGATCTTAAAAAAACACATACATTTACCCGCTCATAGACCCTCCCCTAGAAGAAATCAGGACAGAAGTGGTTAAAAGTGGACAAAAGAGATGGATTAAAACACCTGTATTTAGTGTCGTCCACTTGTGATCCGATCGACCAAAACGCATCTTAATACCAGGTGTAAACCGGGCCTAAGAGATGCTGACAGGAAGAACACACGGATTTAACACAACCAGACAAATGTGTACTGTCTGTCAGTGCAGTGTGAATTGGCTTTGAAAATTACAATGATTCTTAGTTGCTAGCCAAAATAGCAACATGTGGCGAACTTTCTTTGAGCACAAAGCAGAACGAGATGTTTTAAGGATTAGGCCGCTTCCCCTCTGATTCGGTTGGAGCAGGTCTCTCCCTCGAGACGGGTGTGGAGAGAGAGACCACCAGACCAGCACAGCTGCGCACCAGCACCGAGATCTAGCGGTCCTCTGTGTTTCCTCTCCTCCACGGGACGACAGGACGCCCGAGGGCACAGAGCACCAATAATAACAACATTCGTACAGAGAGCGGGTCAGCCCTGCCTTGACCCGCCATCAGAGCGCTGAGGTCTGGACAGAAGCCAGAGCCCACGGAGAGAGAGAGAGAGAGAGAGAGAGAGAGAGAGAGAGAGAGAGAGAGAGAGAGAGAGAGAGAGAGAGAGTCACCTTCTAAGATGAGAGGCGCTCATTAAAGTCATTTTTAGGCAAGGTGCATCGGCTTTAATGTAGAAAATCCCATAAAAATGCATGAATTATCTCATACTTTGATAACATTTTTCAAAGGAGCTTTCTCCAAACAATGCTTTAATACACAAGTAAGGGTACATATCACATTTTTCTATAGTGCTAAACTGATGGGATTGTTGCTAGGAGACCAAGGAAACATGGTTCCCACGGCAATAACCCTCCCAACACAACTTGGATTCATGCTGATGATGTCATTTTGGAGCTCTTTAGTTGAAGACGCCTCATCAATCTGAAACGTATGTATTTTGCAACAATAAAGGTTTCAAACAGTAATATGCTACATTGACCTTTTGTTCAATATACATTATATTATATTCAATATACACAATCCCAACTGTTAGTTAAAATTTTTTTATTAAAATTTTAACCCAACAATTGGGTTTGTCTATATTTAACCCAAACATGGGTTGAAAAAAAAACATTGTTTAGAGTGTAGTTTATATAATATTTTTAGTTTTTTATGCTCCCAAAGCCTGCATTTATTTGACCAAAAATATAGTAAAATGAGTGCTATTGTAAAATATTGTTGGAATTTACAATAACTGTTTCTATTTGAAAATATAGTAAGATGTAATTTATTCCTGTGATCAAAGCTGAATTTTCAGCATCATTACTCCAGTCTTCAGTGTCACATGATCCTTCAGAAATCAGTATAATATGATGATTTGCTGCACAAGAAACATTTCAGATTATTATCCATGTTAAAAACATTGTGCTGCTTCATATTTTTTTGTGGAAAGCATGATAATTTCTTTCAGGATTCTTTGATGAATAGAAATTTCAAATAGAAATAGCAAATAGAGCTGTCACTTCCGATCAATTTAGTGCCTCCTTGTTTAATAAAAGCATTGATTTCTCTTTTTAAAAACAATTGTACTGACCCTAAAACTTGACCAGTATTGTACAAATAAAAAATAATAAATAAATATATATATATTTTTAAATCACAGCTGCTAAAAAGTCAAATGGAATGCATTGCATTGTGGGATTCTGTGTCATACACAGTCGTAAGACTAGCACATTACGGCTTGTGGGTCATCTGGGTAATATATGCATTTGTATATATAAGATACATACATAAGATATCTTTCAAATCACTGTGTTGATGTTGCTTTTCGATTCAATCGTCAGACGTTGGAAATGGAAGTGTTCCAGGCTATTCAGGTTTTTCATGCATACAAATGCGCATCACTGTGAACATGTGTTGAGTAGAGTAGAGTACGGATGCAGGATTCAGAGGGACTAGACTGATACAGCCAAACAGCACTGGCCTTTAAATAAAGTTCGCTTCATACTGTAGGATTTGCGTTGAACACAAAAGCCCAGCAGGGAGATTGGCAGAGGTGTGTGGGAGAGAGTGTGTATGCCAGAGCTTACAGACGTGTAATACAGCACAGTCCCTCGGAAAAAACAGCAAATGGCTTCGGGTTCGGAGAGGAAGGATGGCGGAAAAAGGCAGAAGTGGACAGAGAGAGATCTGAATGTAACTGTAAAAAAAAAGTCTGACAAATGTCAATAAAGAAAAAAAACACACTCCAACATGAAACTCCCACAGAATAGACACACACACACACACACACACACATAGAGAACAGGTTCCCATGGCATGCATTTCACTTTTCCTTTCACGAACCATCAAAACCATCTTTCTGGAATAACCCTATTATAGCATGACAGTTTCTCACTCTCTGAAATAACTCCCTGATGGGTTGTAAAGCAAATAGCGAAGAGATGTTTGCGCTGGGAGTGTTTGCATTATGTAAACAGCAGCATGTCCTAAAGGTTGAGGTGCAGGAGTGTACTGGTTTTTGCACTGGTCTGGTTTTCTCACACACTCGGCATCATGGGAATACTCAAGGCTAATTAGCTCTCTGCATCTGGGAAACTTCAGCTTGTCTTCCTCGCGGCATTGGCAACATTCCTGTTCCCTTATGAGATCACGCTGCCTAATGCCCCAAAACTTCTCTGTGGATGACTAAAAAAATACCCAATAAACAATGCTTCAAAACCTATGAATAGCCTAGAAAATAATTCATTAAGAAAGGAAACATCAGAAATTGCTACATGATGTGATTATTGGTTTTCACAAACATCCTGCAGGGTGACAGTATAAAATATACATGCTGTTGGCAACTCAAGTTGATGAATATCCAGACCAAAAAATAACTGTAAACCAAAAACCAACGTGATTACAACTACTCATTCTTTATTATGAAATAATAGTCATCAAAACCATGAAATAACAAAATTAGAAGTACGCTAATAATATAGTGACAAATCAAAGCAATCTTGGGCTCGGCCTGGATCTCAGCTCTGCACACTTTATCAGCTGCAACCTGGGATGCTTTGCAAATAATAATGAAAAATGAAAGATACCTCACATACATTTATTATCCAGATGCCACAAATAAAGTGCAAAAGGTGCAATGTGGAGCAAACCATTCAACCGCTCAAACCGATCAACCCTTTTCAGTGCCATGTTTCACATAATACTGTGCGTTTCCTTCAATATCTTCTCCAGCGAACCCATTTAAAATTAATAAAGTAACACTTAAGTTTTGTAAAGAAATTTTATATGAATTCAATTATATTAATTTGCCAAATTTCAAACATTTAAGCATTAGTTCTTAGATGTTTCTTAAGGTTTAGGGGTAACACTTTATTTTACAGTGTCCTTGTTACATAGGTTACATGTAATTACCATAGTAATAACAGTAAATTATGCATAATTACATGCAATTAACCCTCAACCAAAACCTAATCCTACCCTAACTCTATAGTACGTACATGTAGTTAATTAATATTACACTGTACTTAAATATTTAATTACACTGTAACAATGACACCTTAAAATAAAGTGTAACCGGTTTAGGTTATATATATACAAGAACAAAAGAACAAAAAGCCACAGCGACACTGATCCAGCAAATAAATATAGTGAACAATAGGATAAAAACGACTAAATATTTCCATGTTTTTTTGCCACAAAATCACGCTTTATTATGTATGTAAAGCACATACTCTCTTTCTCCCGCTCACACATACAGTACGGACACACACTCGCACAGAAACGTGTTGTCATCGCTGCTCTGACAATTTTATCAGTAAAATAATTAAGCAACTTAAAAGCTACATGACATTCTCACTAGCGAGGAAATAACGGCGCTGTTCTTGAAGCAGAGAAACTTACAGTTTCGTTATTAGTAGAGACGCTGCTGTCGAACACTGTTAAGAGTCACACAGACTGAGGTGATTCACACACGTTTAATATCTCTCTCCCCATACAAAAAATTTAATATATGGCCATATATGTACTTATATTTTAAATAGCATGACATATATCTATTCATATATTTGACTTATCTGAGAACACAATATATGCCTGCAACATATATGAACATTTATGTGTCCAAACATGTGAAGAAAATATTTGAGTTCATCCATATATGATACCATATCTCTGCATATATTACAGTATAGTATTGGTTTTCTCGCATACAACATTAAGTATAAATATGTGACATACATATTTGTTTCCCACATATTTAATAAATGTATGTAAACATACATGCATGTGATACTGATGCATTGAAATAAGTACATATATGCATATATACATATATGCGTCTTACATATATTTAACATTTATGTGCATATACGGGAAATATATGGCACTTACATGAAAACGGCCATTTTTCCTATATTTTGAAATATATGTTTCATATATGTCTATTGTGTTTTATATATATGAATTTTGCATATATTCTCATATAGGCAGCAGACATACATGGG
>JAVALU010000379.1:80000-85984 GCA_030770095.1 Gila robusta
CCTCCTCTCTCTCTCTCTCCTCTCTCTCTTCCTCCTCTCTTCTCTCTTCTCCCTCTTCTCTCTCTCTCTTCTCCCCTCCTCTCTCTCTCTCTCTCCTCCTCCCTCTCTCTCCCCTCCTCTCTCTCTCTCTCTTTCCCCCTCTATCTCTCTCTCTCTTTCCCCTCTATCTCTCTCTCTCTTCCCCCTCTCTCCTCTCCCCCTCTATCTCTCTCTCTCTTTCCCCTCCATCTCTCTCTCTCTTTCCCCCTCCATCTCTCTCTTTCCCCCTCTATCTCTCTCTCTCTTTTCCCCCTCCATCTCTCTCTTCCCCCCCTCTATCTCTCTCTCTTTCCCCCTCTATCCTCTCTCTCTCTTTCCCCCTCTATCTCTCTCTCTTTCCCCCTCTCTCTCTCCCCCTCTATCTCTCTCTCTCTTTCCCGTCTGCTATAGCTCTAAAATGAGGTTTGGAATAGCAACGGACGCTTGGGATTAGATGCGTAGGAAATTAGTCCTACACACAGGAGCTTTTTAAGGACAAAGCCTGACAAATGCCTTGAAAAACAACATCTGAACAATGTCTTGAGGTGTGATAACCGTATATAAGCGGAATAACTGACTCTGGGCCGTTGAATTAATTGAAAAATAATACAGTATAATATATGATTATGATATAGGCTTACCTATGCATATGTATTGTTTTAGAAATACTAACGGTTAAACAAATGTATAAATGGCTTCAGCAAACACATCATCTCTCCTCATAAATCAATGTGTGATCAGGGTTCAGTCAGGAGATGAGGCCGATCTGAAATCTGTCTTCAGTCAGGATAACCTCCACTACACTCACAGAAAGGGGAAACAGAAATGTTAAAGCCTGATCCTGGATTAGCAGCTACTTACTGGGAGACGTTCATCTTTATTTTATTTTTTTCATATAATATATATATATATATGATTATTTATGATTTAGAGGTAAATCAATAGCTATAAATTCAAAACTATTATTTGTGGGGATTTTCTATAACTAACCCCAGACAGCAACATTGTGCCGGCCAGATCCGGCCCACATCTGGTACACGATGTGTCCAGATGTGGGCCGGATCTGGGCCGACACAATGTTGCTGTCTGGGACAAATGCAATCAACAAAGGTTTAACACTGTTTGAAGAAAATGTGCTTGCTTGTGCAAAAAACTGCCACTCAGATGCAGTTTTGTGTTTGGTTGCCAGGGCAACGCTATGTGGTATTCTGGTATGTAGATATGACTATTTCAGCGTAAGTATATGGACCTTCACTCATTTTTTTCTGCTTGTCATGTGACAGGGAAAAAAAAGGTATATCTGACTCAACACTAATTTCAAATTTGGGAATTATGGAAAAAAACATTTGATTTTTGTGGTGACTAAGCAAACAATGGTTTTATTTTGTTAATGCTACCTAATCCCATTTTATGAAAGGATTTTTTTTATATATATATATATATATAGTTGTTTCACATAAGTTGTTAAAAAGCCTAAATATTGGCTTATTAATGGAAGGTTCCATTATGATAAAAAAAAAAAAAACAGTGACAACATGCCCCCGCTAATGGGTCAATGATGTGTCCCACACACACACACTCAGATCTTGATATCTATTTATCACTCAGTGCGTTTTATATCTAAATCTTTTTTTCCCCACAACATCAACAAAATATAATCAATAATACTGTTATATCACACTGGAATGACCTATTCATTAAACGATTACTGTACCTGTAATACACTACTATATCTAATACATATATTTTGCTGCTTTTTTGTGTTTTTTTTCAGCTTTTGTTGTTTTTTCTTTTCCCCATTTTATGTGAACTTGTGTGTATGGCATTGGTCTCAAAAAAAAAAAAAATATCTTTTGCAAACCATGTGAGCAGCACCGTACTCGGCCACAGTCATGGGCATTTGATAACCTGATTAGTTATAATTAGGTTCGGCCGTACACGCAGAACAGCATGAGAAGTATTCCAGTTCGTGTGTTTTGCCGGTTTAAACTGACTTAGCGTACTGAGTCAGGGACGCAGAACAGATCCATCACCTCTGATCATACATGAGACATCCTGTCTGCCTGCCTGATACTATCTCTCTCTGCTCTGTCTACTCTGTCCTCTCTCTAGCGTCCTCTTTTTTCTTCTTCAAAGTCCTAACTTTTTAAGAAAGTCAGTTACATAATAAAAGGTAGGTGGTTTAACTTGAATGGGAAAAGTAAAGACTGATTACCTCCTTAACTATCTGCTAGTTGGTCATATTCTTAACACACAGTTTTAAAGGGCTAGTTCCCCTACAAAAAAGAAAATGAGCTCCATGACTTTACTCCCCCTCAAGTCATCCTAGGTGTATATGAGAACTTGAAAATGTTTCTGTTTTGAGAAGTCCATAAAAGTGAATCTAATCCATCTATAAAGTGCATCTATCCATCATAAAGTGCATCTATCCATCATAAAAGTGCATCTATCCATCATAAAAGTGCATCTATCCATCATAAAAGTGCATCTATCCATCATAAAAGTGCATCTATCCATCATAAAAGTGCATCTATCCATCATAAAAGTGCATCTATCCATCATAAAGTCATCTATCATCATAAAAGTGCATCTATCCATCATAAAAGTGCATCTATCCATCATAAAAGTGCATCTATCCATCATAAAAGTGCATCTATCCATCATAAAAGTGCATCTATCCATCATAAAAGTGCATCTATCCATCATAAAAGTGCATCTATCCATCATAAAGTGCATCTATCCATCATAAAAGTGCATCTATCCATCATAAAAGTGCATCTATCCATCATAAAAGTGCATCTATCCATCATAAAAGTGCATCTATCCATCATAAAAGTGCATCTATCCATCATAAAAGTGCATCTATCCATCATAAAGTGCATCTATCCATCATAAAAGTGCATCTATCCATCATAAAAGTGCATCTATCCATCATAAAAGTGCATCTATCCATCATAAAAGTGCATCTATCCATCATAAAGTGCATCTATCCATCATAAAAGTGCATCTATCCATCATTAAAGTGCATCTATCCATCATAAAAGTGCATCTATCCATCATAAAGTGCATCTATCCATCATAAAAGTGCATCTATCCATCATAAAAGTGCATCTATCCATCATAAAAGTGCATCTATCCATCATAAAAGTGCATCTATCCATCATAAAAGTGCATCTATCCATCATAAAAGTGCATCTATCCATCATAAAGTGCATCTATCCATCATAAAGTGCATCTATCCATCATAAAGTGCATCTATCCATCATAAAAGTGCATCTATCCATCATAAAAGTGCATCTATCCATCATAAAAGTGCATCTATCCATCATAAAAGTGCATCTATCCATCATATAAAGTGCATCTATCCATCATAAAGTGCATCTATCATCATAAAAGTGCATCTATCCATCATAAAAGTGCATCTATCCATCATAAAGTGCATCTATCCATCATAAAAGTGCATCTATCCATCATAAAAGTGCATCTATCCATCATAAAAGTGCATCTATCCATCATAAAGTGCATCTATCCATCATAAAAGTGCATCTATCCATCATAAAAGTGCATCTATCCATCATTAAAGTGCATCTATCCATCATAAAAGTGCATCTATCCATCATAAAAGTGCATCTATCCATCATAAAAGTGCATCTATCCATCATAAAAGTGCATCTATCCATCATAAAAGTGCATCTATCCATCATAAAAGTGCATCTATCCATCATAAAAGTGCATCATATCCATCATAAAGTGCATCTATCCATCATAAAAGTGCATCTATCCATCATAAAAGTGCATCTATCCATCATAAAAGTGCATCTATCCATCATAAAAGTGCATCTATCCATCATAAAAGTGCATCTATCCATCATAAAAGTGCATCTATCCATCATAAAAGTGCATCTATCCATCATAAAAGTGCATCTATCCATCATAAAAGTGCATCTATCCATCATAAAAGTGCATCTATCCATCATAAAAGTGCATCTATCCATCATAAAAGTGCATCTAATCCATCATAAAAGTGCATCTATCCATCATAAAAGTGCATCTATCCATCATAAAAGTGCATCTATCCATCATAAAAGTGCATCTATCCATCATAAAAGTGCATCTATCCATCATAAAAGTGCATCTATCCATCATAAAAGTGCATCTATCCATCATAAAGTGCATCTATCCATCATAAAAGTGCATCTATCCATCATAAAAGTGCATCTATCCATCATAAAAGTGCATCTATCCATCATATAAAGTGCATCTATCCATCATAAAAGTGCATCTATCCATCATAATAAGTGCATCTATCCATCATAAAAGTGCATCTATCCATCATAAAGTGCATCTATCCATCATAAAAGTGCATCTATCCATCATATAAGTGCATCTATCCATCATATAAGTGCATCTATCCATCATAAAAGTGCATCTATCCATCATAAAGTGCATCTATCCATCATAAAAGTGCATCTATCCATCATAAAAGTGCATCTATCCATCATAAAAGTGCATCTATCCATCATAAAAGTGCATCTAACCCATAAAAGCGCTTCCACACGGCTCCGGGGCTTAATTAAAGGCCTTCCGAAGCGAAGCCATGCGTTTTGTGTATGATAAAGGTCCCTTCTATTTAAAACTTCTAATAAAGTAAAATAACTAGCTTCCGGTCCAAAGCGAACAAATGGGATTCCACTTAAGTCTAAGCCGCAACTTAAACTAAATCGCGGAGTGAAACTATCCCTTTAAACACAGTGACTAAGTTCCTGCAAGCGGCTCCTGATCTTCTGCTGTTAATCGCAGAACGCCAGAAGAAACGTCCCTCCACACCCCGCGCTAGTTAGTATTTCAGAGGATTAATGGTCGCCTCTCTGGACCGCAGCGAGACCTGATTTATTCCTTTAACGCCAGTTACACACAATCTCCCCAAGCAAGCTCCAGTTTCCTCAAATGTTTCCTTTTTCTTTTCAGAAAGAACGCCACTTGTTTAAAAAATTATGCAAATTGTAGATTTTCTGCATGGTGAGTGATTCTTAGAGGCTATGAATTTTATAGTTAAACAAAAAATCCCCTCCCGCCTTAAATTGGTGTTAAAGGGAAACGGTTTTGTTTCAGCACATGGCGCATTGTGCCTGCTGTTGTGAATTGTGCTGTGTGAAGCGACGACAGCCCCCTTCCCTGAGGAGCTCAAATAGAAATCTTTCTCTCTTCCACTTTCTGACTGTCTGAAACCAAGAAAAGTGTGACCATGTTCACAGTTTCTGTGAAGGAGATAACAAAAGGCCCTCAGTCCGCCATGAGCGAAGGGCACTCAGCCACGGCTCGTTCAGACCTAATGGCAATCTGTCCATTTCGCATTTGTTAGAATCAATTAAAAAAAACAAAAACGTTAAACATAAGCGGAATGAAGCGAGCGAGGAGGCCTGGGGGGTTTGTAACAAATGAGCTCATCAAACGAGGACTAGACAAAAAGTTTAAATGTTTGCTACGTTCGCTCTGACAGGAAGAGGCTTGAGGGCATCAGACCCGAGCGTTATCGACGCCAGCGATATCGGATGTGGACTGTTTATGGTCTCAGCTTTACCTACATACAGCACGGAGTGGACAAAAAAGAACACGCAGAGGACTGGAACTGTTCAATCAACGTCAATCATTAGAACCAGATTGCACAGCCAACTAGTAGACTTTACTTACCAGTGTTTTCTGTACCAGTCCTGGTTTCAATATATTTTTTTTTTTTTTTTTTTTTACCGTGTATTAGGGCTAATTTATTGTAAAATAAAACCAAACGAATCAAAATCAACACTTAGGTATTCCAATTCTGTAACGACTTTGCCTCAGCTACACTAATAACTCTTCAAACTATTATGCAGAAACTCTCGTACACCTCCATGTACCACCACACCTGTAATCAAATATTTTCGTAAAAAAAAAAAAAAAAATCATTTTTAAAGGAAAAAAATCTATTT
>JAVALU010000380.1:0-16254 GCA_030770095.1 Gila robusta
ATTATGGTTATTTATATGGATTTTGACTCAACACATGAGTTGCACAAAATAACCCAAATTCCATCTACCCAACATACATCGGTTGACCCAGCACGTGGGTTGTTTGTGCTTCGAACGTCATCACATCCTCACCAGACTCAGAGTCCATTGAATTCGAATCCACACACGGAGCGCACGGACTGGACATCCAGCGAGGCAAATAAATTAAGGTTTGTGTACACTACATGTCTAATTCACATTGTCTGTATTGCGTTACCTATTAAGGTAATATTTTTATATTGTCGAGGCTAGTTGGTTGGTTTGTCTAACAATGTAGCTAACGTTAGCCTTTAGCCGTTATCATGGAAGCACTGGCTATAGGTTAATTGAGCGCGCTCTTTTTTCCCCTGCGTTTAATGTGAAATGCGAAGGCATAACACAGTGTTCGACTGATTAAAGTATGTAAAAACAGTGAGATAACCTGATATTTCTGACTAAATGCATTTATTTAAGAAAAGTAGTGACCCACAATAGATAAGAACAAATTTTTATATAAAATGGCGGCCTGGCAAACTATTTTATTTTAACTGGCTATAAATGAGTGCGCTCTTTTTTCCCCTGAAGCATTTAATGTGAAATGCGAAGGCATAACACAGTGTTAGACTGATTAAAGTATGTAAAAACAGTGAGATAACCTGATATGTCTGACTAAATGCATTTATGTGCATTTATTTAAGTAACTTAATGTGATGACCCACAATAGATAAGAACAAATGTTTATATAAAATGGCGGCCTGGCAAACGACAAGGGCCAGTTGAGAAATATGTAATAAAAAGTTTGGGACTGCTGTAGGTGTACAGCAACCACTGCTGTAGACTGTTATACTGACAGTCGTGCCCTGAAGGTTATGCTGTGAGCAGCTACAAACATTCTTGTGAAGCATAGACAATTTACATGTATGCAATTTGTCATATGAATTGTATAGGGAGAGAGGGAGGATTGTCTTCTCTATATTTTGTTATGCTAAATAAAATGGCTGTTTAAAATAAGCTCTTTTTGTGTTTGTTTCAGATCAATTGACAGCTTTATCATTAACACTTTGACAGAGTGGCAGCTGACAGACCTTGTTGAAAGATTTAAAGGTAAGAAATATTTGTTTTCCCATCCACAGCATATCAAGTCTCCATTGCTACTCAAGCCCTTTTCAGACATTAATTCTTATGAAATATAATTTCCTATTTTTTTTTTCACTAGCTTCCATGAAATGTGTCAAAGTGACTCAAATAGATGAATAGGGCACGTCTTTTGTAGGCTTTCAGTGCTTCATTCTATTTTGTAATAACAAATGATGGAATATGCATGTTTATTACTATATCTTTTTAATTACCCATACATTTTTGTTTTGTACTCTGTTGTAAAAACAAAGATGTCTTTGTGTTTTCTATTTTTGTCTTTCAGAGGAGGGGATTGATGAGGAGAGTTTTATTATTTTAGATGATGCTACCATCAACCAGTTGATCCCAAGAGCTGGCCCTAGGCTGAAGTTCATCAAAACATTTAGAGGACTTGTAAGATCAATGTAGACATCAGAGGCTCAATTCTTCAGTTTTCCACACACTGTTATTATTTCTGAGTATTTAATAGTTTCATTGGGAAGATGGCTTATACTTGCTTTAAGTGTAAAAGGCCAATTTCAGGGGGTATCAAGAGTCTTTTTATGCATTTACGTGCAGTACACCATGTAATCTCAGCGTCAACACATTTCCAGTGTAGTGGAATCACAGGTATGCCATTCCACATCGTGACACCTATGTCTTCCTACAGATGGGGTTGAGGAACTCGCCCTGAGGCAGCTGCCAGCCTTGCTTTCACCTACAACTTACAAAGTTGGCCGTGGTGCGAAAGTGGTTCGCCACACCATTCAGGAATGCAGCTTGGCCTTCATCGAACATAAGCCCGTAAGTCCTCAAGCACATCTAAATGGGAAACTATTCATTTTATCAACATATCTGAGCTCAAGAATGTGTGCACGCACACATGCATATCCAGGGTTGTTTTACTATACTATAGGCATCAAATATAGCCTGACAGTATTCGTAAAATAGCCGTTCTACAAGCTTACAACGCGTTGGTCACTATCAAAGCATCCTGGGCTTCTAGAACACCTCAGCAGTGCCACATGCTGATTACCTCTGTACCACACCGCACTGATGCAGTCATTTGTTCTAAAACAGGCACCAACAAAGTATTGAGTGCAGAAATTAACATATTTATCAGAAAGTTGACACTTTTGTATTTTAACCTATTTGGACCTGACTCTATGAGGTTGACTCTAAAGAAGTCTTCTAAATCTACAAAGCATTTGCGGGCCACCTCTCTGACCAACTAACCCGGCTGCCTATCGGCCAAATAGGATATTCAGATAGGTGGGCCGCACGCATTTTCTTAGCATGTTTATTGTAATGATAGATCCATCAATCGATTTATGCCTTTTTAGGTCAGTTGAGGTCTGAATCCTTTTTTAAATTGTTTTCTGTAATGTGAACTATATGCCATAACTAGACTTTATCATAAAACAATAATTTCTCTAGTGAGGACCAGGAAAATGGTCCTCACAATGTCTATATTTTAATTCTACTATAGTAGTCGGTAGACATTTGGTCCTCACTCGCACTCTCTCACTTGCTCTCTTGTATTGTTTCTTTTTTAGCCTGGAATAAACATGGTGGAGTACCACCATGAGGCCAAGGCATGCAAACCATACCCCCACAAATGCCAGGAGGAGAGTCTAAGGGTGTATTCACACCTGCCTTGTTTGGTACGATTGAATCGAACTCTAGTTCGTTTCCCCCCTTGGTGCGGACCTTTTGGGCAGGTGTGAATACAGCAATCGAACTCGGGTGCGGACCAAACAACCGAACCGAGACCCAGCTGAAGAGGTGGTCTCGGTACGGTTCCAAACGAACTCTGGTACGGTTCGTTTACGGTGTGAACATGAACCGACCCAATTGCAAGAAAGCACTGCGCCTTTGAGTTAACAGGCTTCCGTAGTCGGAGTTGCGTTATGGGAAAGTGATCTGTTGTAGCCTACTACATTACATCTGTTGCGCGTCTTTCTGCGCGTCGTGTGTGCATCATTGGAATGGAATGAATGAATGAGTGAGTGCATCAGGACATTCACATACAGAGCATTCTCTTTAGTCTAATCGCGCATAGATGCAAAAAAAAGCATTTGCAGTTCATATAATGTAACGATAGTTAGCCTACAATACAAGGATGATGCTGCGTTCATTTACGTTAAGCCTTTTTTGCACTTCCTGATTTCCCTACTTGAGAATCCTTGTCCAATGAATGGACGACCTTAGCACACGTGTGGTTTTGTTTACAAATTTTGGTTCACTTGCAAAAAGAGCAGTGTGAATGCGAACCGTACCAAAAAAAAATTAAAAAAAATTATTTGGTCCGGACCAAAGCAAGTGAACTATCGGACTTTCCTGGTGTGAATACACCCTAAAATGGTAACGTTTATTCAAAGTAGAATATTTGCTTGCAAGTAGAGCTAATGGCTCTTAATAGCAGACTGTTGGCCTGTTGAATGTTCAGCCATTTAATTCGGAATTGTTTTGCTCTGAATGTTTTCCTACCTGAGTGATATGAACTGCACCAGTTCTGCTATATTGTTGATATGAATTAATGTAATAAAATAAACAATTTCAAAGATTCCATTGTTGTTTTGTTTTTGTATTGTTTAAGTGTTTATTGCATAATATATACATAAATCTAGCATGTATTCTGTTATAGGTTTGTAGTTTAACAGTTTTATAGCTATGGGTAGTCTATTGCAATTTATTTTCTTAAATTGTACTGTAATGTGTTAGAATTAATCTGTCATATGGGTTAATTTCACCCAGCATTTGGGTACACTATATAACAAACATGTAGTTGAATCAACCCAGAATTGTAATTAATTTGACCCAGCATTTGGGTACACTATATAACTAATATGTAGTTTAAATCAACCCATAATTGTAATTAATTTGACCCAGCATTTGGATACACTATATAACTAATATGTAGTTAAATCAACCCAGAATTGTATTTAATTTGACCCAGCATTTGGGTAGAATATTTAACTCATCTGTTGGGTTAAAAATAACCAACCCATCTTGCTGGGTCAAATTAACTACTGTTGGACTGGTGCAATAGTGATCCAGCGGTTGGGTTATAAAACAACCCAATTTGGGTTATTTTTAACCCATTATTTTTTAGTGTGAAGGGTCAAGAGCCCAACTAAAGCAAACACTGATCTCCATAATGGTAACATACCAATTACGATTTTCTCCTTCAGTGATTCTGCTTGTTAACATCAGGTGTCGTCGATAATGCTCAATTATCACTCAATTAATTACTTAAATATCTCATTAACTTTAGCACTGCTTGGAGTGTGGACTCATATAAACACTGAGCAGTGTTAATTTAACACTGGTGATTTTGCTCTGTACATAAAAATTAGGGCAGTTCAGAAAAAGGGCATACATCAAAAGAAGTGTACATTTATGGAAACTGATTGCATAAACTACATTAATTTCTTTCATATTTTGCTATTTTTGTTCATGGTCTTTTCATAATCCCATGGCGAACCTGTGGTCAATCCTCGAAAGGCGAGTGGATGAGCAAAAACACACAAATTGTGTTAAACTAAATGTGTGCAAGCACTAATAAAACAAGAACGGATGGCCATCAGGATTTACCCTGAAGCTGATGTCCATCATGCCAGAGTGAACTGAAGAAGTTATGAAGAAGGGTCATGTAACACTGTAAATATTGACTCTTTGCATATATTGAATGTTTGTGCCAATAAAAGCCTTTAAATGTATGAAATGCTTATTGTTGTCTTCCAGTATGCATGTGAAAATGAATCTACATGATAACTACTAGATACATTTCAGTTGGATCACATATTCATCCACAAGAGCCATTGGGCCTTAGACAGTGATGATTGATGCTTTATTTATTTGTATTTTTAGCATTATTATTTTTTTTACCATTACTGGCACCTTTTTTCTTTGTTCCTGTCACTGTTTTAATTGTGTGTATTTTGTGGTTTGGCAACATCATGCCAATAAAGTACAGTAATATTGAAAATGACACAGTCATTTAAAACCTAAAAAGAGGAAAATGTAAAAATGTATTCTTCCTATAAATGATATAATTACACCAGCAGATGGCGACCAGCGACTGTCTTTTGAATAATGAGCGAGCTGATTCAGCTGGAGGAGCACATCCTTTCTCTGGCATCAAATCAAATATTGTCAAAATGACTATAATATATAACTGACTTTAAAAAGTATCCATTCAGTGAACATCTGACATATGTTTTTCTCTATGTATGCATCTGTTTACAGTGGAACACTTGTTCACTACACACAGAATACTGTACACTACACACTGAATACTATACTGTACACTACACACAGAATACTGTACACTACACACAGAATACTGTACACTACACACTGAATACTGTACTGTACACTACACACTGAATACTATACTGTACACTACACACTGAATACTATACTGTACACTACACACAGAATACTGTACACTACACACTGAATACTGTACTGTACACTACACACTGAATACTATACTGTACACTACACACTGAATACTATACTGTACACTACACACTGAATACTACACACTGAATAATGTACACTACGCACTGAATACTGTACACTACACACTGAATACTACACACTGAATACTACACACTGTATACTGTACACCACACACTGTATACTGTACACTACACACTGAATACTGTACACTACACACAGAATACTGTAAACTACACACTGAATATTGTACACTACACACAGAATACTGTAAACTACACACTAAATAATGTACACTTCACACTGAATAATGTACACTACACACAGAATACTGTACACTACACACTGAATACTGTACACTACACACTGGATACTACACACTGAATACTGTACACTACACACTGAATACTGTACACTACACACTGAATACTGTACACTACACACTGAATACTGAACACTACACACTGTATACTGTACACTACACACTGTATACTGTACACTACACACTGTATACTGTACACTACACACTTTATACTGTACACTACACACTGCATTCTGTACACTACACACTGCATTCTGTACACTACACACTGTATACTGTACACTACACACTGAATACTGTACACTACACACTGAATACTGAACACTACACACTGTATACTGTACACTACACACTGTATACTGTAAACTACACACTGAATATTGTACACTACACACAGAATACTGTAAACTACACACTAAATAATGTACACTTCACACTGAATAATGTACACTACACACAGAATACTGTACACTACACACTGAATACTGTACACTACACACTGGATACTACACACTGAATACTGTACACTACACACTGAATACTGAACACTACACACTGAATACTGTACACTACACACTGAATACTGTACACTACACACTGAATACTGAACACTACACACTGTATACTGTACACTACACACTGTATACTGTACACTACACACTGTATTCTGTACACTACACACTGCATTCTGTACACTACACACTGAATACTGTACACTACACACTGAATACTGAACACTACACACTGTATACTGTACACTACACACTGTATACTGTACACTACACACTGTATGCTGTACACTACACACTGTATACTGTACACTACACACTGTATACTGTACACTACACACTGTATACTGTACACTACACACTGCATTCTGTACACTACACACTGCATTCTGTACACTACACACTGAATACTGTACACTACACACTGAATACTGAACACTACACACTGTATACTGTACACTACACACTGTATGCTGTACACTACACACTGTATACTGTACACTACACACTGCAATCTGTACACTACACACTGAATACTGTACACTACACACTGAATACTGAACACTACACACTGTATACTGTACACTACACACTGTATACTGTACACTACACACTGCATTCTGTACACTACACACTGCATTCTGTACACTACACACTGTATACTGTACACTAAACACTGCATTCTGTACACTACACACTGCATTCTGTACACTACACACTGAATACTGTACACTACACACTGAATACTGAACACTACACACTGTATACTGTACACTACACACTGTATACTGTACACTACACACTGCATTCTGTACACTACACACTGCATTCTGTACACTACACACTGTATACTGTACACTAAACACTGCATTCTGTACACTACACACTGCATTCTGTACACTACACACTGTATACTGTACACTACATACTGAGTACTGTACACTACACACTGTATACTGTACACTACACACTGTATACGATCTCAGCTGTCATTACAGTTTTTCTTGATTGCTTAAACAATATAATCAGGCTTTTGAAGGGCAAGGCCAAAGAGACAAGCAGTGCCACTCTAGTTGCCCATGTCTTTGTCCATGGTATGACTATGAGGGAGGCTGGACGATGAGTACAGCCAAACTTGAGTCGCTTCACCGTCGCCTCGATCATAAGAACCTTCATGGAGAAAAACAGGTACAGTAGATGTACTTCAGGCTCTCTCTACTGTAACTTTTGAGTGCAGTACACTGTGCTGTTACAACATATGTACTGCTGTTGCCCTACTGTAATTAAAAGTAATGCATCAAATTGTCTCACATACAGAGAAAGTTATCTGAATGCTTCCATTTTGTAAAAAGGATGTGTTACAGTTACAGTAATCAGTACTTATATTTTTCTAGGACACAGAGATGATGGAATGGAAGAAGCCTGTCAAATATTTCAGTTGATGCGTGCCAGCGGGGAACAGGCATGATCTGAACTAAAAAAAAGAAGAAACTTTTGACACACCATGGTTTATCAGGGTGATGAAAACACTTAAAATCAACTGTTTAAAAAAAAAAAATGTTTTATATATATATATATATATATATATATATAAAATGTTGCACTCAAATTGTTATACTGATCTGATTATAAAACGTAAAGAAAATAAAGTATTTTAAAATAGAAGCATTTTATTGGCCTCAGTCTTTTGGAACCCAGTATGTGTTTTTAAATGCTAAAAAAATAAAAAAATACAACAAATTATTGCATAAATATATTCAGACTACAAGAATCATGTTTAATATATAATTATTCAAAGAAAGAAATGAAAATGAACTATGCATGTCCAGACAGAGCCTCAGAGTTTAAGTCGATACACTGTATTCTTTGAAATAACCACAGACACTTACACGAAATATCATGTGTATTTCCTTTACTCAGTGTTTACACAGTGTTACCCACACAACCACACACACACACACACACACACACACACACACACACACACACACACACACACACACACACACACACACACACACACATAGAGACGTTTGTTTGACTATCTTAGTGAGGATATTCCATAGACTTTCATTGATTTAATATCAGGTTAAAGATATTTTTTATCTTATGATATATTATTTATTTATTTATTTTAAGACATGTCTCGTCTGAATTAAATTCCTTTTTAAACTACACTGTAAAAAATATTTTAGCAATTTAGTTATTTCAACTAATTTTTTTGAGTAGAGATAACGTCTCGGTTACATATGTAACCCTCGTTCCCTGAGTAGGGAACGGAGACGTTACGTCGGATGACGACGAATGGGGGTTTTGCTTAGAAAGCCTATCGATTTCGAGTATTACAAAACGAGCCAATGGCAAAGAAATGCCATGGGTCTGCGGAATTTGCATAGCGTATCTCCGCCCCACCGCGTGGGTATAAAAGGAGAGACGCCGGCAAAGGCAGATCATGTCTTCGCTGAGGAGCCGAGACTGAACTCAGGCGTCTACCCAGCGGTACAGCAGAAGTGGCAGGGAGACGTAACGTCTCCGTTCCCTACTCAGGGTACGAGGGTTACATACGTAACCGAGACGTTCCCTTTCGTAGTCACTCCGAGTTACGTCGGATGACGACGAATGGGGGTCCCCGTGTAATCACGCCACCTTCACAGCTGTCTTCCAGTGCCCTGCGAAAGTCTGATCCCCCTGTCGTGATACTGGCACGGACGAAGGAGTCCTACTTAGCACAGGAATACCAAGGTACACTGGGAAGCATATCTCAGAGGAAATATGCCGCAGCCTGCCTACCCGTAGGGAGGACTTAGAAATACACATATGGCCCGGAGGGGCTACATATGGAAGAACACCGGAGTGACCAACCCGAGGGGTGGCAACTTTCAACTCCAGGAGTGGCAAGGTGGCTTGCCGAGGGAAAGACACATGCTCAAGGAGGCTTACAGTGGAAATACACATGTGGGGGTTACTCAGGGGAAGAACCATGCACACGGAGGCACCTAGCCGACGCACAGGCAATAGACACTGGCGCCAGCGTCAACAGTGCTGGAGGAACTCAGGGCTTCAGAGAGGAAGGCTCACCTGAGGAAAAATCGCACGTATCCAGTCCGTGGAGTGGAATGGCGAGCAAGCGAAGACACCTGAGCGGGTCCGGTACTAGCTGGTTGAAGCGAGTACATGAGAGGACACTGGCTCCACTCGGAGATTGTAGAATCTGGCGAATGTGTTCGGTGTCGCCCAGCCTGCAGTTCTGCAGATGTCTGCCAGCGAGGCGCCATGCGCTAGAGCCCAAGAGGAAGCCACACTCCGGGTGGAGTGGGCTGTCACACCAAGGGGGCACGGTCGGCCTTGCTGTTGGTAAGCCAAAGCAATGGCGTCCACTATCCAGTGAGACAACCTCTGCTTTGAGAGAGCCTTTCCCTTCAGTCTCCCACCATAACAGACAAAGAGCTGGTCTGAGGTCCTGAAACACTGCGTCCTGTCTACGTAAGCACGGAGAGCGCGTACTGGACAGAGCAGTGCCAAGGCTGGGTCTGCCTCCTCCAGGGGCAGCGCTTGCAGGTTCACCACCTGGTCCCAGAAGGGAGTGGTGGGAACCTTGGGCACATATCCAGGCCGGGGTCTCAGGATCACTTGAGAGTGACCCGGCCTGAATTCCAGGCACGCTTCGTCAACGGAGAATGCGTGCAGGTCCCCTACCCTCTTGATGGAGGCCAATGCAACCAGGAGCGCTGTCTTCATTGACAGGAACTTAAGCTCAACAGATTGCAGAGGCTCAAAGGGAGCCCTCTGCAGGGCATTTAACACCACTGAGAGGTCCCAAGAGGGAACGAGAGGAGGGCGAGGAGGATTCAGTCTCCTCGCTCCTCTCAGGAACCTGACGATCAGGTCGTGCTTCCCCAGAGACTTACCTTCAACTGCTTCGTGATATGCGGCGATAGCGGCCACATACACCTTCAGGGTGGAGGGAGACAGCCTTCGCTCCAACCCATGTTGCAGGAAGGAAAGCACGACACTGATCGAGCATCTCCTGGGGTCTTCTCAGCGAGAAGAGCACCAGTTGACGAAGAGGTTCCACTTCAACGCATAGGCATGTCTCGTGGACGGCGCTCTAGCGGAAGTGATGGTAGCCGCCACCGCTGGTGGCAGGGTACTCAAACCTGCCTCGTCCCGTCCAGGAGCCACACGCCAAAGATCGGGTCGAGGGTGCCAGAGGGTGCCCCGTCTCTGAGAAAGGAGATCCTTCCTCAGAGGAATTGGCCAAGGAGGTGCTGTCGCGAGGAGTATCAGTTCGGAGAACCAGGTCCGGGTGGGCCAGTATGGTGCAACCAGAACGACCTGCTCCTCGTCCTCCTTGATCTTGCACAAGGTCCGTGCGTGTATTATAAAGTGTTTCCAATATTTGTACTTAACCTTGGAAGCTGTTAGTTCTGTATTTTTAGTCTAGGATTTGTTTTGCCTACTCAATCCTCTGAGTGAGAATGGAGAATATCTCTAATTGTTCAAAAGGTTGTGCAACATTCGATCCGGCCCACACTCAAAAAAATGATATGTTAGCTTTAATTAACTTTTTTTATGTCAATAGGTCCCACAAAACTGGGTTACGTTAATTTGTTCATGTAACTTCAACATCATGGAATTAAGTCATTTTAAGCGACCCAATTAAACTCTGAGCAGAGTGTTAAATTAACACTGAAGCTGTGTTAAAGTTAATGAGAGAATTAAGTGAATAATTGAGTGATGATTGAGCATTATTGAAGACGCCTGATGTTAACAAGCAGAATAACTGAAGGAGAAAAACGGAATGTTAAGTCACCATTATGGTGATCAGTGTTTGCTTTAGTTGGGCTCTTGACCCTCACATCATTAACTTTAGATTTTGTTTGGCTGCTGTACATGAGTTAGAACAGCCAGATGAACAAATTGAAAATGTGATCTGATGGTGTTGGTTGTGTTTTAACATAATCATTATTTCACAATCATTTGACCTGAATTACCAAAACCTGTGATTTTGAACACAGCCTCTGAGTGTCGACTGAGCGCTGTTAATTCACAGTATATTCCTGTATAGGCTAGTTTCTTGAAAAACGACAAATATAACCCAGAATGCATTGTTTCATTGATCTTTGTTTTTGTTTTTTTTCTACGGTTTTAATGGAAAATGTTATGGTACTGTCAGAATTTGACTTTTTTTTACAGCAAGGGTTATCAGTGTGTGGTACAGTTTTTAATACCCACCTCTGCTCATGTCTCAAACACTGACAATCAGCACGATAAGCACATACGCATGTGAAAAAATCATTCTGACAAAGATTTGACCATAACATGCCATCTCTGTGACAAATAAGGAGCACTAAATAAACCACACAAATAAAATCTCTTCTAGTATTTTCATTATCAGTATTTGTGTTTTTCATTGTTCTTAAATTAAAGTTTTTCTAGCATTACACTTGAGAAAGTGTCAATGCAAAAATCTGTTAAAATTTAACCTGATGTTGTTGCTCTTTGACCAAAAGGTGATCATAAACTCCACCCTTATACGAACACTTACCAGCAAGAGACTGACTCATTTCTCTTTTCTGTCATACTGACTCTCTTCAAGAAATAACCAGAGATCAGTGAAGAATAAAGAGAAACACTTTATAGAAGGATTTTTTGAGAAGGTTGTTTCTGACAGCTAATCTTTGTGATTCTTGCGGTAATTCATTTTTTAAACCATCATTTAGAAAGTAAAAGTAAAGTTTAGATTGCTGGAGCTCAAACAGTGAAAATGGCTTCACCATCTACTGGACAGCTTTCTTGTCCTGTTTGTCATGAAATCTTCAAGGCTCCTGTTCTTTTATCATGTAGTCACAGTGTCTGTAAAGAGTGTCTTCAACAGTACTGGAGAATCAAGAAAACTCAGGAGTGTCCTGTCTGCAGAAGAAAATCCTCAAAAGAAAATCTTCCTCCTAATCTGGCATTAAAAAATTTATGTGAGTTGTTCCTGAAGGAGAGAAATGAGAGGCGTTCATCAGAGTCTGTGAAGGTGTGCAGTTTACACAGCGAGAAACTTAGACTCTTCTGTCTTGAGGACAAACAGCCTGTGTGTTTAGTGTGCAGAGATTCACAGAAACACGTCAATCATACATTCAGACCCATCGGTGAAGTGGTTTCATCATATAAGGTGAGTCAAATGTATCTGGTTTCACATGCAAAGAATAATAATTAACGATAAACACATACATCACATGCATGCTCTCAATATTGCTCTCTGTCTTTTTATTCAACTTCATATGACATGGGGCAAATACTTTTTCACTGCATTATATACCCACACTGTAAAACCTTGTTGTAAAAAATTGCCAAATTCTGACAGTAACATTCCATTTTCCATAAAAACAGCAATATGCCATAGAAAACAATGCATTATAGTTAATATTTGTCATTTTAAAGAAATAGCCTACAGGAATATATACTGTGAATTAACAACGGTCAAAGTCGACACTCAGAGGTTGTGTTCAAAATCACTCCCTATACCCTCATTCACTATTCCCTACATTAGTACACTAATATAGTTCACTTGAGCGAGTGAATGAAAAGAAGTGAGTGAATTCAGACACTGATGAACACCTGACAAGCAGAATCACTAAAGAACAGAGAAACAAGAATAGAAAAAAGAGAAGAGATGAGCAGAATCACAAGAACTGCAACTGACTTCCAGCTACAGCCTTAAGGCCCTTTTAGTGTGAAACCTCACAATTATGGTGAGCAGCGTTTGCTTTAGTTGTGCTCTTGACCCTTGACTTTACAAACATAAATATTTTCCTAGCTGTTGTAACTGTGCATTTAAGTAGCACATTTGTAAAAGCAAGAAAAAGCCAAGAGAAAATTAGTAAAGTGTTTTTGGCTGTGTTGTGAAGATGCCATAATCATCATGGACTAGTCTGATTATTCAATCTCATCCGGTGACATCAACAATCAGCATATGAATTTCCAAAATGGTCACAATCAAACATTTTGTGTCGCAATGCATGCTGGGTGCCAGCATAGTACAAAACTCCCAGCATGCACTACAGCATGAATAAAATATGCAGCTTAATGGTCCTTTTTTATTGTCACCATTGTTGAGATGAAACATTGAAAGACATTTATGGCATGAAAATCAGAGAGAAAATGCGATTAGGTGTTGTTGGCTATTTGTTGGATCTAATTGTCATGCAGTCATGATTCCCTGAGCTCATAAAGAGTCTTATCTTTGATTGCATGTGGAATTTTTCATACTAATATATTGCACACTTTTGAGTATAATGACTCTGTGACCCTACCGCATGCGAGCATCAGTGATTAATAGATAATCTGAAGAATTTTAAAAACACATGGTGTATAAAAAAGGGTTTGAACTACTATACAATTTAGACGAACACATACATCACCCATTCAATTTCTCTCCGAATTTCTTGCCAGAACAGCACAACAATTACAGCAGTCAGAGATAAACAAATGTTATTAGTCAAGGGTCAAGAGCCCAACTAAAGAAAATACTGATCACCATCATGGTGACTACAACCTGTATTATTTCATCTAAACAGTGGAGCTGGTATTGCTGTTTGTGGAGTTGTTTAATCCTCCTCTGCTGAGATCTTCAGAGATTTAATGTGTTTTATCTTCAGTTGATCTAAGGTTGTGGCTGAAGTCAGTTGTAGTTCTTGTGTTTCTGCTCGTCGCTTCTTTTTTTTTCTTTTCTTGTTGTTTCTCTAAATTGACGTTGCCAGAATTCCCTGCGTGACACTTCACATTTGATGTTATTTCATTTAAATAATGTGAACTTAAAAAAGTTACTACTGTATTGTTTTTGGTAAAGTTTTCCAGTACTAACCACAGTAGTAACCAGGCTTGTTCACAATTCAGAATTGAATTGAGAATGACTCCTGAATTCCAATTCAAGTATTGAATTTGAATTGAATTTGAATTGATGTCAAAAACAGGATCTAGAATTACAATTCGAATTTGAATTAAAGGAAGCAGAATTGCAATTCAAAACAAATTCTAAGAAATTCATATAGGTATTTTAAGTGAAGTGTTTAACAATGAAGCTTTACATTATATGTCAGATATGATTGCATTACATATTCTATGAATGATATTAGTTTGAACTACTTGTACAGATTACATTAACAGGAAATATTTCCCCCCAGCAATGAATGTTAAAAGCTCTAGTCACAGAACAAATAATTAAGTTTGATTTATTATAATTGTAATTTTGTGGAACATGATAGAACATGACTCCATTTCCCAGAATTACTTTAGTAAATCTTTAGAAAAAAAAAACAATTTGAGGTGGACATTTGTTTATATATATATATATATATATATATATATATTTATTTATTTAGAACAAAATGTATGCAGGGTTCCCACTGAACAAAATGATGTCCAAAAGGTGTCTTTTCAACATCTTTGTCACAAAAATCGTACGTTGAAAAGACGTCCACTGAGGAGCCAGAATTAAAGTTTTTATGACGTCTTTTTTTGACGTGTTCTGCACGTCCGATCTTGACGTTCATGGACCCTCTTCGTACAAGGTTAAAAACTAGTTCAAATGTGGCCATTGTGGACATATTTTCAACATCATTTATGGTCTCATTTAGATATAATTTATACCAAATAAACTCTCTCAGGATACATTAAATTAAAACTCCTGTTTATTTCAATGTAATTGCAAAGCAACTCACAGACAGTTTGTGTTTATCAGACATCTACAGAAGATCTTAGTGAGAATTAACAGAGGTTTAGATGATGATATTTGTTTCATTTTAAGTCACCATTGTGGTGACCGGTGTTTGCTTTCGTTGTGCTCTTGGTCCCCTCTTTTATTTTCTGTGTTAGCTTTTCTTTGGCTGCTGCAACTGTGTGTTTGTAGAACACAATTGTTGTCGCAGAAAAAAAGTAAGATCATACATGATATAATTGTCACAAATTGAGTATGTAATGTAGTGTTTAAAATGTTGTGTTTATATTCAGCATTTATAACCATCAACCTTGTGAAACTGCAATATTGGCACCAATAGCGTTAAACTAGTCACTTTCTTGAAGGTTTATAATAATAATGATTTTTTGAGCAAAAGTGTCATGTAGTCACACACAAACATCAAGATTTGGATATGAATCACAACAACGGTGACAATCAAAACAAAAAAGCTTGGGAATCAAGGACGGGTCTTGTACTAGCCTATGAAAGCTACCATCATGCATTGCAGCATGAAGCTTTTTTTATTGCCACCATTGTTGTGAATCATATGCTAATTATTGATGTCTGTGTGTGACTACAAGACACACTTGTTCTAAACATTCCTTTTATATAATTCAAAAAAAAAAAGTCATTTTAATGCTATTGGTACAAATATTACAGTTCCACGAGGTGGCCGGCTATAAATGCTAAATAGCCGACAGCATTAGATCCTTGTTTTTCAATGATTTTCTCATTATCAGCAAAAAGCTGATGATCTTGGTTATCTCTGCCACAACTATTGTGTTAATCACACAATCAGGGAGTGTTAATTTAACACTGGAGTTTTTGCTGTGTACAAAGAGCCGTAGTTAACTGACAAGCTGAGCCATATCGCATTAATTATCGCTGGCGATACGTCCGCGATATTGATGCGATATGGCTCAGCTTGTCAGTTAACTACGGCTCTTTGTAGTAAATGCCGCTCCATCTGAAAGCAGGTGATGGTGATTTACTACTAATCAAGGAAACGGCTTTACTGACGAGATGTGCATAACAATGTGATGCGATATATCGCCCAGCCCTACCTTGTACTTAGTTGAAATGCACTATGATGA
>JAVALU010000383.1:0-34501 GCA_030770095.1 Gila robusta
ATGTAAGCATATGATTTGATTTTGAAACAAATTCAAAACACCATCTGTGTAAATTATGAACAACTAAATTAAAATTGCAGATGTACATAAGATTATCAAAACTACTAGTTCAGAACACCATTACAGAAGACACAAATAACGAGTATAAGGAGGAGGACTCACCTCTCTGAGTCTATACTGTCCTGAACCATGGCTTGGAGTGCATCAGAGTTGGCTGGTGAAAGAGAATGAGAGAGAGTTTATTAAAAGACTTCGCACAGGGAAGAGTCTGCAGCCTCAGATGCAGAACCACTTGCTTGACTGGATTCTTCAGACTAATGAAAGCAGCTGACTGCCTTCTGATGCAACTGCTATCCAGCACATACTCGCACTGGACACAGGGTAGCTTCAGGCCATCAATACACACATTACAAATATTAGGGTAAATCACATTTCACAGCTGTACAGGCATCTTATTAATGCAACAGAGGAAGACAACATGGAGATGCCACACTAAATGTCATTTTCATAGGGTGGCACTTGAATTGTGCAACCACTGGCAGTGAAAGTGCCTTTCATTTCACAAAACGTTCAGTTCCTTCCATTTACACAGAAGAGTACCTTATCCATTTTAAGAAGTTGACAGCTACATTAATTGTGTTCTTCCACTAGATGTTTCTGAAAAGATGTTTCTGTGCTGCTATCATGCATTGTGGCAAAGCTGTGGAGATGGTGAAATATGAAAGATAAAACACAAACACAAGATATAAGGAGTAATGTTCATACGTCACACTGAGGGGAATGAAACGTTTTGAAATGCTGGTGATCAGGAGGAGTAACCATGGATTGACTAATGATGTTTTTCTAAACAGGTCTAAATAGACTACAGTTCTGCTATTTTCCATTCTCAGATCAGAGTTTCCATTTCATGCACAACTGAAATTTCCTTGTATTTCTTATAAGACTTTCGTTCATCTTCGGAACACAAATGAAGATATTTTTGATGAAATCTGAGAGCTTTCTGTCTCTCCATTGGGAGCAACGCAATTTACACATTCAAGGTCCAGAACGATAGGAAAGACATCATTAAAGTCATCATGTGACTCCAGTGGTTTAACCTCAATTTTATGAAGTGAGGCGAGTGCTTTGTTTGCGTAAAAATTCAGTTTACCTCTATATTTACAAAATAATATTATAACAAAGCACTTGCCTCGCTTCATACAATTGAGGTTAAACCACTGGAGTCACATGATGACTTTAATTATGTATTTCCTAACGTTCTGGACCTTGAATGCGTAAATTGCATTGCTCCCAATGGAGGGGCAGAAAGTTTAGCGTCTCTCTTTTGCCAATATGGATAAATGATTTGATGACATCACTCGGCACTTCAGCTTCTCATCAGATTTCCTGTCCAATCAAATGCTCTCTAGAATCTAAAGCGTCCCGCCCCTACACTATAGACGCTGAAGCTAAAATTGGTGACTTCTTCACACATTTACTAATTTCTACATGGAGAATGGCACATAGTGCACTATATAGGGGAAAGGGAACGATTCAGACAGGGTAAATATGCTTTCCATTGGGGCGAATGAAGTCTGGTTTCACGTTTGTGTCACGCAAACCGCCGCAGCGCACACACAGTCTGCTACGGTCCAGAGACACGACAGCACAGAGCAGATCCTATGATCGAAAAATGTATCGGAACCATTTTAATTCTGCACAGAATGCTATATTTTAAGGAGCTATCCACCTTATTCCTGACAAGCTTACTGCGTTTTGAATTATGGGTGGCACTTCCGGTTTGGGGAACTTCCATTCAAAAAGACTGAAACAAATCATTTCAAATCATAAGGTTGCCCTACAAATAAAGCTGATTCGTCAGTTTGACTTAATGAGCTATCAGTTTTCTTTCATGTTTTATCTAAGAATAACATGAGAATAACGTAACACTTGGTATTTTAACGTGACATGTTATAACAAGAATATCTATAGTAAGAGCTCTGCATTATTTTCCTCATGATTATTTTCTTTTTTCCTTTTGAATTCCGCTGTAATAGTATGATAAAGGTCAACACATACTCCACATTTGTGGTCTGTTCTCCCGATTTAATTTACGATGTATACCATTAATAATTCACTGGAACCTTCCCCAAATCCTCACGTCTCTTTCCAGGTTTGGTTTCACAGGTAAATACTATTTATTATCTGTCAAAATGACTGAAATCACTTTAAAATAGTATCACGCAATGCTGAAGTAAAACACTTTTTTTATTAAGGCAACGTATGTTACATAATACAGATTACCACAGTGATATTTAACCGACCGATTTTGCTGTGGAAAGATGCTTTTGAGATTATTCATGGTCTGTTGAAAGTTACCTTGTTGATGCTTTTACACTTTTAAATGCCCTTTTAATGTTCAATGGTTGAAGGGTGAGTAGAATAATGTAATGTCATCGTACACGGTTTAAAAATATATTATTTCGTCCATAGAGCTTAGTCTTTCACTGATTGTTTACAGCTTAACGGAAGTTACACCCATAATTCGCGCAAAGCGTCATGGGGCGCAGGAATACTGTGGATATGGAGGAGAAACGGTAAGAGATTAGGAGGAAACTAGTGGAAAAAAGTGGAGGAGCTGATCGATCTGTCACGCCTTGTCTTTCCGTTTCAGTGGAAATTACGTCAACACATTGACTAATGCGGCGCCTTTCAAGGAACTTCAGTGGGCCTTTAAACAGAGTTTGTACAGACTCGGTCAAATTAAATTCCAGGACTTTCAAGGACTTTTCAAGCACTACTTTTTTGGATTTCAAGAACTTCAATCAGCACTTATCAAACAATATCTTTATTATTATTTTTATTTATTTCATTTTATTTTTTTACTCAAATTAAATATAAATGGTATCTGATGTTTCACTTCACAGAGGTCAATCCATTGACCAGAGCTGTCAGGCATGGGAAATCCCCTTAACCATTGAAAGGATATTGAAACTGATTTTTTTTCCCCATTTATATATATGATTGACCTGAAGAATGAAAGTTGTATTATATACTTATCATATACTTAAAGGGACATTGCGTAGGAATTTCTCCCATCTAGCCGTGAAATTGTATTTTGCATTCAAACTAATTGTGCTCTCCAGCGCCTCGCTTTTCCAAATGCGTGTTGCATCTACGGTAGCCGTTATGTACCAAAAAGCTATGACAAACAATGCAAGAACAATCATATGCTCCATTAAAATATATTCTTATCGAATTTCTAGGTTACCTAAAAAGTAAACTTACAAACCTTGTTTTAAGCGCCTTCTCAACTTTATTCAATAGCTGCTATTCATCAAAGAGCCTGTTTAACTTTTAACTATAAATGTTCTACTGTCTATATAATAAAGTACACAACCAAGCAATGAAAAAAAGCATGTCATTAAGACTTTAATATTGACTTAGCCTACCTGTCGAGGAGAAAGCAGGACTTCAGCGTCTCTTTTGAAATCTTTCTCCTGCATTAGTTCTTTCCGCCTGGAAAAAGCTATCCCGACATTGACTCTTGTTTTTTGTAATCTCTGGTCACGTTTCCTTTTACGTTCAATTTTGGACTTTTTTGGCGACAAGGATTTCTTCTCCTGTGGCTCGGCATTATTGGCTCTGAACGAAAACGCGTTGGCCTAGTACTTTTTGACCCTCTCTGCTATTATAGTTTTTCAAGATGGCGGAACGACATGGAAGCCTCCGTGGACCCACCCGTCACATGTATATAAAGATAAAAAAATTCTTCATTTACGAGGATAAGTCAGATAATTGGCAGAGGTATTTGTACACCATTGAGGACATATTTATGAATAAAAATATTGATTTTAGATAATAAAATACCTAAAAAACTACACATCGTCCCTTTAATATCATGCTCATAGCCATGAGAAATGGCTCTATATCTCAGACGGGCTGCAGTGTTGATTTAGCGTGAAACAATTGTATTTTTTCACAAAAAAAAAAAAAGATTATTCACAATATTTTGAATTAGGGATGCACCGATACTACCTTTTGCGGAACGAGATACCGATACCGTAACCGATCCCTGAATTTTCACTGCATTTGTAATTTTTAAATGTATTAGTAGATAAACCAAAAGAATATAAATCATATTAGTTGGCTTAATTTGTTCATCAAATATACATTTCTTTCAATTATTTTCATGCTTAATTAAGCCTGCTAAAATGCATTGTATGAGCTTCTGTTACTCTACATTCTATTGCTCTATCATATTTTATCTTTCATTGAATAGCACAGCACATATTTAGACTAGAGCAGCTCCAGAAGGGTCAGTGGTACAAATGTTTAGACACCAGTGAAATATCAATTATTTAATCCAATTTTGATACTACAACAAAAACTGCCAGCCTAATTAATGTGAATTTAAAACATTATTAAAGGTAAGCAGTCAGCAACAAAATAAGTACGAATAATCAACTTACAAATAAATACAACAGAACAAAGAAAGGCTACAAATGCAATAAACAGTGTTTTCAGAGTTTTTCGGGTCGATCTTGTACAGAAATTTGAATAAAGTAATCAAATGTGAAAAAATTGCATATTCATTACTGGATAAATTAAATATAGATGGATCTTTTTGTAAAGTTGAAAAGGGTAGCCTATTTAGTCAAGAGCAGTGAGTAATTTATTTGTCCATTGTTTGATTAACATTAAAACAGCAGTGGGTTTGTTAAACTGCTGCCCCTTTAAGACCGAACGCACGGATCCCATTTGAACATGGCTACGTTCACTTAAAGGACAAGTTCGGTATTTTACACTGAAAGCCCTGTTTTAAGATCGTTTCTGATGAAATAGAATGGTTAAGATTGAAATTTGGACAAATGCCGCTGTCCCGAGAATTTTAGGTTTCTGTGTTAGCACCCCCCACCTCCACAATGGTTTCATAGGTGCACTGTAACAATCATTCATAAAACGCATTAAACTTTAGTTTACAAAGACGTGAAACTCACCGAGTGGTCAGGGGTGTTCACTGATATGCTCACACAAAAATCGCTACAAAAGATGCAAAAGTGAACCTATGAAACCATTGTGGAGGTGGGGGGTGCTACCACAGAAACCGAAAATTCTCGGGACAGCAGCATGTGTCCAAATTTCAATCTTAACCGTTCTATTTCATCAGAAACTATCTTAAAACAGGGCTTTAAGTGTAAAATACCGAACTTGTCCTTTAAGATATAGCTAACTGACTTTGTTTAGATACTCGCCAAGATGGGCGTTTTTACATAATTTTGTGTGAGTTCGTCCGTACAAGCGCAAGACGTGAAAGACAATTTAATTCAGTATTCGCGCGGAAAGACGCTGGTTTGCGTTCATGGAACTTCTTGACTGCAAACGTCCAGTAATAATGTAGGGAATCACTCGTTATACATAAATCAGGTAACAGTTCATGTTTCACTATACTTACATATACGATTTAGTTATCATCCAAATAACGCGTGCTGAGTGAACGATCAGCAATCAAGAGCATTCAACAGAACTGCGCTCTCTCTAGTAATAATAAGCTACATACCTCGTTTTATTTTCTGTGCCATTGACATCCGACTGAACTACAAACCTTCCACTGATGTCTGTTTAAAGGGAAGCGTTCGACCAGCTCGCGTGTCTGTGCCGATGCTCAACCAACTGCGTGGTTTTCGCACCACAGCTATGTGTTAATATACACACTCTGCCTGGTAGGCCTATCGGTTGTTGGTATCGGATCATTTTTACGAGTACATGAGCTCGGTATCGGTGCATCCCTATTTTTAATAATTCAAGCACTTTTCGAGTATCTCTTCAAAAATATGGCTGGGTTTTCCAGGACTTAAATTTCAAAAAGTCAAATTCAAGTACACAAGCACTTTGAGCACCTTGTACGAACCCCATTTAAAGGAATAGTTGACTTCAAAATGAAAATTCTGTCATCAGTTACTCACCCTCAAGTTGTTTCAAACCTATATGAATTTAGTTATTCTGCTGAACACAAAGAAAGATATTTTGAAGAATGTCGGTAACCAAGCAGTTGATGGACCCCATTGACTTCCATAGCAGAAAAAAAATACTATGGAAGTCAATGGGGTCCATCAACTGTTTGGTTACCGACATTCTTCAAATTATCTTCTTTAAAATATTCTACTTATTTCCAGGTTTAAGTAGATTGTATGAAGTCGCTGAAGGTATTTGAATCAGCCTGGAGACACTCATTGGAGCTGATTGGAGAACATGTTGTCTGGTGTGAACTCATATTGATTCACTGTTCTGAGGTCAGCTGAGGATTATTAATGCTCCGTCACAATCAATGCTGCATCACGATCAATGTGACTGACTGGTTAGTTACCACATCTCATATTTGCCTCAGTGTATACACCCCACAAAGACAAGCTATCAGTTCTGAGAGGCCTTGTGTCCTGTACTAATCATTAGCAAGTAGTGTGATGCCTAAACTCATTTTTATCCTCCCATTCATTCACCTTACCTTCATTTTTCATGATGTAGTTAACAATTTGGCCCACCGTGTCAGCGTTGGCATCAGTGAAGGTGTCATTCAGATCTGAGAGAGAGAGAGAGAGAGAGAGAGAGAGAGAGAGAGAGAGAGAGAGAGAGAGAGAGAGAGAGAGAGAGGAGATGGGTTGTGTTAAAAGTAGAAGAATAACAATTTGTTCTACAGAATATTAGTCAACTTGCCTTTGTTAGAAAAATTAATAAAGTGAAGATTAAAGTATAAGTGATGTTTATTTTTCAAAAAACACTCAGCTGGTGCTGGTTTAACAGCATTTGTCTCAAACTGTCATCACAAACCAACTGTTATTAGTGTTTGTTATTTCATTACATTCAATATGCAGGTGGTATGAAACATTATTTTTGCTGACACAGTAGTACTACAAAGGACTTGCTTATGATAGCAGAAAACACTAACATTTACAAAACTAACTATAAATATGGTCTGTTGACTTCAGTGAAAGGCTTCATAAAGGCATCTGGAGATGGATGGAAATTTCTGCAAAACTACTGCTCAGAGGGGGCCGGTTACAGAAAAACACACACACCACCCATGTCCTTCCTGAAGCCATGGACCCCTGCTTGAAAGGACACACTTCCTGTGTTGGATCATTTCACAGCTGGGAATCAGACAGAGAAATATGTAGTTCTGGAGTCATATAAAGTGTATGACTACTAATCTGCTTTTGATAGTTTTTGATTTGCTTGTATTAATCTAGAGCTAAATAACGTCCATACACCATTCCAAAATACCTATAGGGTCAGTCCAAGTTTATAACAACAAAAAAGCCAAAATTACACCCACAATGATCACCCCAAAGCCGCGTTTCAGTTTCTCTCTAATCAGAGCCACAGTTACTGTAAATCCATCCACAAATTAAATCAAATCACTGGGCCCACAGATCCTGATGAGAGCAGAGGCTGATGGGAAATTGGTGAGTGGCTCTAATTACTCTCAATATCTTTTAACAAACATATTCTGAAAAAACAAAACAAATGCATTGTAGGTATAAATAAATATACACAATTCTAGACAAAGCAGAGATTATATTTACAGCACTTGACTCAGCGTTGTTATCGTTAACAAAAACAGTAACACTTTACAGTAAGTACTCAGTTAACATTAGTTAGTACATTAACTTACATGAACTATAAATGAGTAATAGGCCTATATATTTACAGCATTTATTAATCTTTGTTAATGTTAGTTAATAAAAATGTTCATGTTAGTTCACAGTGCATGAACTAATGTTAACAGATATCATTTTTTATTTTAAATAATGTATTAGTAAATGTTGAGATTAACAACTGGATTGATAAATGCTATAGATGTGTTTTTCCATTGTTAGTTCATGTTAACTAATGGTAAACTAAAAAATAGGTTTTTGCTAATTGAAATATATATATATATATATATATATATATATATATATATATGAAATGTTGCCTTGGCAAGCTGAAGTTACTGAAACTAAAATGAAAATAAAGATTAATCAAAGCTATAAAGAAATATTCAAACAAACGTGAATACAAATGACAAAAGCACATGAATTACTAAAACAAAAAATTAAAATATAAATTAAAGCCAATTTGACATAGTAATAAATTACTAAAAAATATAAATTTCTAGTGCTCAATCAATTGGATATGGGTGGATCCAAAGATTTGAAGACAAACAAAAAGAGAGAGAGAGAGAGAGAGAGAGAGAGAGAGAGAGAGAGAGAGAGAGAGAGAGAGAGAGAGAGAGAGAGAGAGAGAGAGAGAGAGAGAGAGAAGGTTGTGTCAGGTTGAACAAGTCCACACTTTTAAGTTTCCTACTCAGACAATGCCACGTGCACATTCTTAGAAACGCATGCAAACCATACATAGACACTTGCATTTAGAAATAAAAACATTTAAAAACTATATCAAATTTGAAAAAAAAAAAAAAAAACCTTGGTTGATCCTTTAGCTATGTGGATTGAAGTTGATAAGAAGAGAATGTGGGCCAGTTTCCTGGAGCTAAAACGCCTCCTAGACTCCACCACAGCAGTGTACGTAAGCATAGTTTTAAACAACACAAAAACAAAAACTGGTTACAAACAATTAACGTAAGACAGGTGAACACGGAGACCAATACAATATGAATTACTGTGGCCAACCCTGTTCTTTACTACAAGGTGTGCCAAATTCTCTTCCTATAGTTGTTAAAAAAACCTTTGCCTCTCTAGCATGTGTGGTGTAACTTTGGCAGGACGGCATGTACTATATGGTACTAGTGAACACCTCACACTGCACTTGCCTGTGCTTTGAACATGAATGGTACCTCAAATTGAGCATCTTGTTGTTGAACATACTAGTGCAATGCCCGTGCAAAATGCCCGTGGTTTTGTGTGTTTTTAGTAATTGTTGGTTTGGTATGTTTGAGTTGCTGGCCGAAACTCAGAGAAAACGATAACGTTAAGCGCACCAGAATAAAATATAATATTCAGAATTAAACAGTGTAGCTGACTTAAAGATTCAGTTAACATCCACAAATGAATAAGCGCGATGATTCAGGGGAGGTTCAGACCTTGGCTTGAGCAGCTACACAGTGAACTCCGAGAAAACGCAACGCTTGAGCAAACAGTTTGTGAATAGTCTACTACAAATGATGGCCGTGAATAAAATATAATATTCAGATATTTTTAAACCACAACCCTCTAATGTCAGAATGTTTATTTTTAAATCACAACCTTCTAAACATCATCTAAACATCTTCAATGTGTGCTTCTTTTACCGAGATATGCGAATAACAGACACACGTTTCTGTAATTTATAGATAGATGTATGTGTGTCTGTGTATAGGCTATATTATATATACTGTATATTATACGTGTGTGTACTGTATATTTTTTAATCGTGATTAATCGATTTGACAGTATGTATGTGCAAAATCAGTTTTTGTGTGTGTTTTTAGTAATTGTTTGGTGTGTTTGAGTGCTCATTGTTACAATTGTTACAGCAAAAGTTCAGTGACATTTTTATTTGTGCATGGTTGAAAGCAAATACTGATACTGACATACAATAAATATGGAAAATGTAACTACATAACTAACTACTGACAACTAACTACTTCTGAATAACTACAATATTCAGAAGTAAACAGTGTAGCTGACTTAATGTTTAGCTGACAGAATGTTTATTTTTAAACCACAATTTTTAAACCACAACCCTCTCTAATGTCAGAATGTTTATTTTTAAACCACAACTTAAAGGTTCTCTAAGCAATCCTGGGTGACGTCACTTCTTGTTGACGTTCGAACTATTGTCAAACAAAACGGAGGCTAGCTAGACCCTCCCTCCTCCTCATCCGCGCACTAACCCCCCAAACCCTTCTTGTCGGTTATTGGCTGGAACAGTTTGTTATGTTTCGTGGTGCGGGTAAGCCCAGTTTGTTTTTGTTGCTGTTTGTGGAGCCTGGGGTGTCTGCAGAGACCGCGTTTTTTTACAGTGTGTTCAGGGGACAGGCAGCTAGCGGATAGTGAGGAGATGTTTGCTGTATGTGACAAAAAATGTTTTGGCCTAAAAAACGCGTGACATCGCTTAGAGCACCTTTAAATGTGTGCTTCTTTTACTGATATATTTGACGATATCTTTTGCATTTCTAATCCAAACAACGTCAAACTCGGCACTGCACTTACTCGTGCCTGTAGCAAGACACCTGTCAAGTTTGAAATCCATCGGACTAACGGTTCGAGAGATATGCGATTAACTGACAGACAGACAGACAGACAGACACACAGACACACAGACACACAGACACACAGACACACAGACACACAGACACACAGACACACAGACACACAGACATTCCTGTAATTTATAGATAGATAGATGAGCGGTTACTTTTTGAAAAGTTCAAAATCTGGACCTATCAAATATATATATATACCTCAGACACTAAGTGACCCAATCTATTTCTAGGTACCAGGGGGTGTATTACAAAAAACTTTCTATCTTCGTCTTAACTTAAGGTATGGTAAGTAAATTTTAGATTTTTCAGAAATTCATATTACAGAAGCAAATTTGATTTAGGATTCTTATCTTAATATCTTACAAAAATCTTATCTTATGTCTAGCTAGGAAACTTAACTCTCTCCATCGAGTTCAACTAAATGCACGCAAGCTGCTGCTGTGAGGCTGTTAAACATAAGATTAAAATGGAGAAACAACATCGGTATGCTTTTAATTTCAGAGCAGCAGATATAAAAGTTTTGATAAGCTCGGCAGAAAAGGTCAAATCTCTTCTATTCAGTAAGATTTTACCTTCGCCCACTCACAAAGACAAAGACAGAGAGCGGGCAAGAGTTGCCGAAAATGTGTCTGCGCCTGCAGTATCTGGCATTTACGGTACTGTATCTGTTCTGTGACGACTCATAATGGCTACCGTAATGTTGGTCGCGGTTTGTGTTCTAACTGTAATATTGCATGTTGTGGGAGTAATTATTTACAAGTATTTTGTCATCAAAGCGCAGCACATTATCTGGATCTTCCAAAAGTCTCTCCACCATAAAACATTGCTGCTCTTCACCTTACACAATTAATAAATGTAACGTCATTCTCAAACAAAGCTATAGTAGTGTGATTTTTACTATTGGCTTTCAAAAAGGTTTGAAGTTAGGAGGAGTTATCCTAAAGTTAAGACATTTTTCAGGATTTTTTTGTTGAGTTAGGATGCTTCTGTAATTTTCCTTCTTTTCCTATCTGTAGTTAAAATAACGCACTTAGGAAATGTTATTCTGTAATAGCTTTTGTCCTAAATGTGGTCCTAACTAAAATCGGCATGGTTACCAAACAGATAAGATAGGATTCTGAAGTTAGGATATTTCTGTAATAATACACCCCCCAGTATATTATAGAGCCATGGAATGGACTCTTTTGACCTAAGCCAGTAAGTAACAAAGTAGTAAGTAAGTAACAAACACACAGAACGGTTTATTTTAGGCTGCATAAACTAGGTCAGTCGGAACCAGGAACACTTCCTATAACGCCCGATGTACTTGTTTCATCATAAGAAAAAATGGCATCTACGCTAATATTACTCTCTCTCTTTATCCCGAGGTTTACTGTAATCAGCCGGATCCGAGCAGTATCCAGATCAGATGGTGGACCTGCGCCTAAACACAACCACAACACATGATGTAATCAGCTGGATCTGGGCTGTATCCAGATCAGATGATGGACCTGCGCCTAGACACGACCACAACGCATCCCTGAAGTGTCAGCAGAGATTGTGTCAACTAGACTCTCCCCTATGAAGGCCTCATCGACACGACAGCCATCGGCACTGATCCTCAACAAACTCGTCCCCATACGCGCGTGATGACTCCGATCATCAACCAGATGGAACTGGATAAATATTCTGAATGTTCCGATCTGACTCCGGACCTGTAATGCTGCCTGAATCATAATCATACACTGTTCGTTCATTGGCCAGAGGAGAACTGGCCCCCCGACTGAGCCTGGTTTCTGCATTGACAACAATTATATGAGAACTGAACTGAGCTGGACGATGACATCACTGTTTTCTCCAGAGCGGCTGTATAGATAAATTAACTAAATTAATAACTTTTTTACAACAAAAATGAACCATCACTGAACTTAATTAAGCTGGACTATGACACTATTTTCTTCTAGAGCTGCTGTACAGCCGAAACAAACTTTGTTGCAGTATCTTCCTGTTATCACTGTAAAGCTGCTTTGAAACAATCTGTATTGTACAAAGCGCTATATAAATAAAGGTGACTTGACAACACCTCAACCATACAGCAATCCCATTGGCTGTTACTCACATTTTCTTAAGAAAATGAAAGTAAATCTAGTTTGTGCAGCACTTTTCACAATACATATTGTTTCAAAGCAGCTTTAGAAAATAAAGGCTAAATGCCATCAGTAAGACGACTATGGCTTGTGGCAAGGAAAAACTCCCTAAGATGAGGAAGAAACACGATGGAGTGGAGTATTAAGTATTGGCTGTTCTCCAATCTAAAATTGACGGTACTAAAACTGATTACTGTGAATACTTAATCAAATACATGTCAAAATAATGAGAAGATGAATATTTTTTTATGAGATAAAATAAGATGAGAGTGAGTGTGTTAAAAGAGAAGGGGCTACAGTTTTTCTTTTCCATGACATTTCTTCAACTCTCTTCCAAAGCAAAGAATGTCTGAAAACAAGAAAAAACGAATTTGCTTTCGAGTGGGCTGAATATAAACCTTAGCTTAAGTCCGCCATCCCACAAGCACTTGAATCACCATGGAATGAGGTCACATATCCACTTAAAACGGTCCTTCAACTGATTGCTAAGAGGAAAGTAGTTTAAAAATATTTACTTCTTCAGTCTTCATTTTCATTTCAATCTACTGCTTATACACCATACAACTTTCGAATCATTTCAATAAACAAACCATCTGACTTCAGCAAGCAACGAGGAGCCAATTAATAGAAAAAAATAAATAGCTGCTGCTCCAATGTTCATTTTAAGATCCCTGATTTCACAAACTCCTTCCTGCAATTTCACTGCCCATAACAAAAATCACAGGAACTGAATAATGGAGGAACATTTATTTTGGAGGAAGTTTGACCATCTTCAGCCATTTTATGCACAATATTAACCAAATTTCAACAAAACACTCACCTCCTTTTTCTGGATCTTTATCCTCTTCGATCTCCTCTTTCTTCGGCTCTTCATCATCTTCTGACTCAGTTGTACAGCGGTAGCCCTTCCTCTTCAGGATGTGGCAGATGAGGACTCCCAGAAGCCCCATCAGAAAGAAGAAAGGCACCAGAGCAAAGGCAATATACTCTGGGTTCCCATCACCCTTGCCAGCTGAAGAGAGGAGATAATCAATTAATAAAAAAAGTTTGGTAATGCTTTACTTAAAGCCATCCATATATATATATATATATATATATATATATATATATATATATATATATATATATATATAAAAATATGCCTTATACTGCATATAACTATTAGGGCTGTTGATTTAACGTGTTAATTTAATTAATTAGTAATGGTGAAAAGTAATGCGTTAAAATTATTAATACATTAAACACACCCGCCCCAGACCTACGCAAGTCATCTTACAATTCATAGATATACAGTTGATTGTTGACTGTAATGGAGCCTGTATAGAATGCAGTTAGAATTGCCCTAAAATTCAAGATATCAAGGCAAAAATGCTCCAGTATGAGTTTTTATGTATATCATTATATAGTTAAGCAATATCACACGAGTAACAAGCACAATATCACACGAGAATAGTTCTTATTCAGTAAATAAGAAGTTAATATTGTGTTAAATTTTAGACACAATATTGTCTGCTTTTACCACATTTTTCCAACAAAAATATTACCTATAAAGAGCATACAGAGCAGAATTGTTGCATGTCTCTGAACAACACACAGTGGTGTTTAATTTCTATTAATCCAAATGCCAGATATGTCTTCAGTGAGTTTAAACTATCAACATAGGAAGACAGCCTTATGTGTACCGGCAATGTGCATTTAATTTTTCAATATCATTAAAAAACCCATTAAAGGTGGTTCACCCTTAAAAATTCTAATGCATCATACATAAACCAAAAGTTATATATGGTACAAACTAAAGAGATTAGTAAAATTAGATGGATTTTTATAGTTACAGAGATCAAAGACAGTTTGAGCCATTACAACACCCTACTAAAACAGTTTTTGAGGCTTTGTGTACATAGGCTATCTGTTAATTGTTATATACACTAATGTGCCCCTTAAAGTTGACCAAATTTACACTCTCACTGTTCTCTTCTCTGGGAAAATAAACCAAAAATAATGATTACTCATCTTGCACTCAAGGGTGTATACAAATGTTTGTCCAATATGTTATTGGCAAGAATGAGAATGTCCCTCCCCCTTATAGCATCTAGGTGTCTTCGACTGGATTTAACTGCTCTGCAGTCGAGAGAGGAGTTGAAAACTGCCCACCCACTTTTCCCACAGCCTCGCTTCCAGAAGTATTTTTCGCATAGGTTTATACATACACATACACACTCTACGTCATTCAGTGTGGGAGAAGCTAAAGAGTTCTTTTGGCGTGATTTGATTGATTGTTTCGACCCAACTAACCGACAATTTAGTTGATACATTTCTAGATTAAATCATATCCTAATTCAGTTACTATACTCTGAAACTTTTGCCATGGAGGAGAGCTAACAGCAGAGTTAGCTCAGCTTATTCAATAAGTGCTGAGAGCTAGTGTCTGCACAGACAGAAAAACACATTACACAGCTCAAAATGAGACAGGCCAAGTGTTTGGTCAGTCAAATACATAGAGAATGACAGAAAGGCCAAGAATGAGTGAAAGCAAAGGCTGCAGAGGGAAAGAATGACCTCTGAGAACAGCACAGAGGACAGACGCTGGCATGGTACCCTGCAGCGAGTGACTCAGGGGATCAGTAATCCCTGTAATTTTCCACTGTACAGTTACACTCATTTCATCACTTTCTACATATTTTACTCATAACCCTTTACGTATTGCCGAAGAAATATCATGGTACTCCTATATAATAATTTCCATGTACCGAGAAATTTACATTTTACTCCAGGGGATTTAAAAAAAAATACCACAAATTTACCAAGGAACCATGTGATAAATCCAATCGGAACACCTTTGCAACCACACAGTATTTAAACACTCTGGCAATCTCCAACATCACACTAGCACAATATCATTAATTTTCTTCAGAAAACTCCTTTTTTTCCATTGCAAAAAAAAAATAAAAAATTATAACAGGTTCCGAAATTGGCAGTAATGTAGATTTTAATCACAAGTGCCTGGGAAAAGGTGTTTGTTCCTAGAGTCTGTCAGTAGTTCTTGAAAAGAATATCGGTTTATGTCTCCATTGATCCCATACAAAATTAATTTCCCTTCTCAAAACAACTCCCTCAGTTTCCGAGGATCCGCAAGCAGGTTTCTATCTCAGTCTCCTGCCTTCATAAATTCATAAAAGCAGAAACAAATAATCAATACGCACACCAACACCTGTCTTTCACCCAACACTCTCTTATCTGTAAAATCGAACGCTACACAAATATCTCCTTATTCAAGCATGTCTTGAACACCAGAGGTCAAAGGGTTATATAAACTGTATTTTGGGCATTCCTGTTCATCCCTGCTCAGTCTCTGGGACTGAACTCTGACCCCCCCAAAAAAGCTATGCGCAAAACACACATGCAGACAAAGAGCCAATTGTAATGTATGTTACTGCATGCCTGCATATCACATGCACTGATGCTTGGACTTGCTACATTTACAAACCGCAGAGGCCTACAATACAATGTACTAAGGAAGGAATGTACACAAGTAATCGACTACTTGACTTATGCCTTTGTCTGCTGGTAAGAGGTGATTTGTTTTTAAGTGTACAAGTTTCTAGCATGTTATATGTTTGGCAACAGTTCTTCTAACCCTAACTAATGGAGTGTGTAGCTTTTAATTTCTTAAACAACCATGTAGGAAGATACAACATGGCCATATTCCAGGATGACAATGTCTAGATTCATCAGCGTCAAATTGTGAATGAATGCTGTCTGTAAAGTCTAATCGAGCACCAATGACTTAATGAATTCAAGGTCTGGACTCAGAGGTGCCAATTCATGTGTGAAAATAATTCTTCATGCTCCCTCCCAAACATTCTTTCACAGTTTGAGCCTGATGAATCTTGACATTGTCATCCTGGAATATGGCCATGATGTGTTTTCCTACATGGCATACATACACACATAGATGCCTCATTAGCGGTTGTTTCTATGGGCTGCCGTCCATATAAAAGCCGTCTGCCATATTGGAACGGTCACATCCGGTCTGTGAACATTCAAGAGCAAGTTGACTGAGCGTCTGCAACTGTAGTTCAACGCATGTATGAATATTTATATCTGCAATAGACTTCAGCAGATGATTTTGCTAAACTAACATAATACAAGACGAAGGCGACAGCTAACACGACATTAAAAAGTTACCACATAAAAAACCTGTAATAGGTGAGAATGTGTTAGTTTGTGTTTTTGTAATAACTCACTGTGGACTGTTATCCCATTTCTTCGGAAATTTAAATCTCTTGATCCTTACTGTGAGTGACGACACGCTGACTATTCCAAGATGGCGGGAGTGCAAAGACGTGCATGTAGCGGTCGAATGTGGCATCTACATATACATATCTATAACTGTAAAGTTTTAATAATCATTCTAATTCTTTCAGAATAGAGATGCCCACACCACAACTATAACGATAATGACAGAGATGAACAATATAGTTGGAATCACTTTCAGAACTATTTTTCCCAGCTGATGAATGACAAGAACATTGACAGCCAATCAGAACCCACCTGGCTTTAAAAAGCTTGAGCATTTAAAGCAGCAGAAGACATAGCAGCAGCAAGTGCTTATAAAAAACAGAACGCTATCGTGCGTTGGTATTGGCGCTAATATAGTTGTCAAGTGTGTCAAGCAAGCATTTTTGAGCTTCTGTTGGCCCCATTTAATATGCACTGTACTGATTATCCTGATTGGACTATCCCTTTAACTTACATTTTTATTTTCAAGTAATTAATAACCCCCTTTTTTACATTATAGATTATAGTACTCAACTACAAAATTACTTGAGGTGCCCATCCCTATAAGGTCTAGAAAGCCTACACAGAGGATAATACAGCAAGTTTGGGTGCGTAGGAAGTGACCATCCATCTTGTTAAACTGGCTCAATGCCAGAGCAGTTCTGAACAGACAGTGACTCACATACGCGTGAACAAACATCTCAAGCTACGCATTACAGTTACCACCCACTTCTGCATCCAGGCATAACAACGCAATGGAAGAGAATCTCAGTTATCTAAGGTCACAAGTGTCGTCATAAAAATACATTCGAATCACTCAGGGGAACTGAATGACTATGTGCCATTCGAGTAAGTTGTGGGAAGGCATTCCAACTAAACAATCCTTCTTTTTCCATTCCACTTGCTTAACAGAGCACTAAAGGGGCAGATAAGACATCAAAGTTGTTTGCTCCAATCGCAATCTCATTTCAATATCTGCGCAAACTACACAATGACATTCAGGCAGAGTACAGTTTAAAATGAAAGACAGATTTCTGACTGGTGGTTTCCAATTAGCAATCCAAACATGTGACTGCTGTTCATTAAATTGAGTAATAATCCAGGGACGCTGTCCCTTTAGACAACAACTGCTGCTTGTGACGCTCCAGTCAGAAATAGGTGTTGTGGGAAATTTGATAGGCCTATTCTATTGTATTCGATCCAAATTCCAAACAGATCTTTGCTATAAAACTGAAAAGAAAAAAAAAACTGAAAAGAAAAAAAAACTGAAAAGAAAAAAAAAACTCATACCTCACTCCTAGATCTAGTATTATGTAATTTAGATTAGCAATCAGAACGGCAAGTTAGAACAATGCTGAAACACTTTAGGATACTATGTGGGTTAATACAGACTGGAGTTTTATCATCTTCAATATCTCAAATTTGTTTCCCACCAGATAGATAAAATGGAGACTTTCACTTAAATCTCCTGCTTCTTCGATTTTTCTCCTGGAAAATCGTAACGTTAAACTACAATTTCTTGTTTATATCATACTAAGCACTCAATAGTTTCAGAAAAGATCTCATTGTCTTTTCAAGAGTGTCTGTGTTTTTACATCATGTGCACTGCAAAGTATAGGCTACTGGACAAGCAAAGTATACTTTGGGTTTTAGATAGCCGGGTTCTGAGAGTAAGAGTGTCATTCATTTTCTCCACAGGGAATTTGGCTGATTTTTAACAACTTGCAAACCAAACCTTTACAGACAGACCTTGAGCTACAAGGTTAAAGGCATATGCTTTTGTTAACGCCATGCATTATTTCAACTTTAAAAAAAAAAAATCTACCAATCAGAGAATCAAAAAGAGCAAACCACAACAAAAGAACTCTTTAGCAATAACTGCAAATGACGAGACAGTCAGTTTCCCTTCGCTCTCAAACTATGTGTAACACAATCAACAGTTTTATATTTATCTGTCATTTCTTATTTGATTGTCATTTGCAGTACTTCGTGGAATTCGTGGGAATTTCCTTCGTTAAAGCCATTAAGTACACAGCTGTGTAACTTTGTCTTTTTGTCTGAGTTTGATTTTAGCTTCAAATCAAAGTTATTAATGTTGTGATTCACCTAGAAGCTGGTTGGTTAATTCACAATTTTGAAACTCCTTTTTAAAGACTTTTTAATAATTTCGATGGAAATAATAAATTAAATAATACTTCCGGAACCAAGGTTACTGAAGAAGTTGATTATTGCGCTGCGTCCAAAATCGAATACTTCCCTACTACAGTATGCGAAAAACGGTAGGCAAAAAGTCCCTGGATGACCTCTAGGGGGTAATCCATCAGCCGGAAACTGAAGCCTCCCTGGTGGCCGCCATTGTAGCAGACCATCACCTGCTGTTAGCATTCCATTGACTCCCATTCATTTTGTCGTCACTTTGACAGCGAATAACTTTACATCTGAGGCATCCAAAGACTTCATTTGTCCATTATTTATTTCTAAAGAAACACGACAATGTATAAAAGGCTCCATTAATTTGTATCTTACGTTATGGCCCCGTAGAAGCTGTTTTTGTAAAAATAGGCTAACGATTGCGTCATAACCACGCGACTCTCTGTCGCACAGTAGAGAAATTAGACAGGAGGAGAAGCTCGCAGGCAATCTTTTACTGTCTATGAGACAATCGGGGGGACATAGTGGCATAAATTCAAGGGAGAAGCCCATCGATAGAGAGTTCATAAAAGCAACGGGACAAAATATTTCAACAACGTTTTTGAGGAATTGGAAATAATTTGGTATGTGGCACAGCTACTAGAAGATTTACAACTGTCAGACAGGTTGCTCATATCACATCAACGTCGCCAAGCTCAGTTTGAGCCTGCGCAGTACGCTCAGCCATCAGGAAGTGAGTGCTTCTAATGGGCTTAACTTTTCTCCGTTGAAATCAAGGGGGTCGCTGTGTCCATTTCTTTTACTGTCTATGGATGACCTACTACTTCTGGAGAGATCAGCGCCGCTTCCACCACACACATCATGCGCTGTGCTTAGGGCACCAAGTGCTGAGGGGGCACCAAAAATAGCCTAATGAAAAATCAATCATCATATCATAGTCATAATAATTATAATGCCGATATTATTTCAGTATTGAAATATTATTAGGCACGTTTTAGGGATTTATAACAAAACAGGCGGAACAAGAGTATTTAATTGCTCTAGAAATTAACGATGGTGCTCTAGAAATTAACGCCGCCCCTCCCCCAAACACACTAAATTTCCCAAGCTAAGTGGTCCGTTGGATTGCGCGGCGCCTGACGAAGTTTGACAGTAGGCTATTGTGTTATTGGTGTTGAGTTATATGTTTGGTAATACAAAGTTAAACTGGCAAAAATAAACTGGCTGGGGGTGGTTGGTCGGGGGCATCATAAAGGAATTATGCTTAGGGCACCAAAATGGCTAGCAGCGGCACTGGGAGAGATTCTGAAGTGAGCATTCGATGGACACTTTACTATCTGGCCATGGAAGAGGATTTATGAATGGCAGTGAAGCGACGCAACTGACGTTGGTAGATCAGGTGACACTAACAACATGGCGGATGTAGTACCGAATATCATACTAACGTTACCTACATTCAAAATATAGGCCTATGTAATGTACTTTTAACGATCACGAAGTAAATGTGCGTTCACGCCATATCGCAATTACGAGATTTCAACTTTCCTATGTCCATAGAGCTCGTAATTACAATTTGTAAGCTGGGCATTTTCTGAGAGCTGCTATACCTGACCAGTGACCACTACAAATTAGTTTCGGCATTAGGCCTAGTTGCCAGATAATTGTTTTGAGGAAACAAACTTCCATAGACTAGGCTACCGAACGCTTTGAGTCGATCGCTCCGCTCCAGTCATATTCTGTTGCAATCCAGCATTCAGTTTATTGCTTGGTGACACACAAAGTTAGATTTTTTTTTTTTGGCTTCTTTTGGAAATATGTTCATTCGCGAAGACGTATTAATTGTATAAGAACTACTGTTTGAAAACAATAACAACACTCTTTCGCATATAACGTTATACCGCTTAAATACAGCTGCTCTCAATGCCGTTTAATTTATCTGACTTAAACTGTTTAATTTTAGTTCCTTTAAACAAATTTTAGGAGTTGATAGTAAAATTAAACATAATAGAACTCAATTAAGTCCCCTGATATGAAAGAGCAGCCTGAGCAGTGCAATTTCTTATGTCAACAAAACTGTTCTCACGACCATGAACTAAATAAAATTAATAAACAAATATCGATCCTCGGACAAGCGGCAGCATCAGCGCGTGCTGGGTCGCGAGCAATCCCAGGTCATCATAACTTTATGATAGACAGCCGCACCTTGCGCAAAAGACCCCCAGCATTCACCCAAGTGCGCCACAAACATATTGATACAATAACAGGCGCGTGAGGATGCGTGATTATCAATTGCCGGAGAAGGAATGAATCGATCTGCCCAGCATGTCTTACGCGGGGTGGGTAACGTTACTTACGTGACGCGGTAACGGGGTAAGGTAAGGAATCTGCCATCGGCCCACCGGTGTGACCGACGTTCTGCCGTCCACAGATGAACTCGGACTGGATCGTCCACAGACTCGTGAGCTTTGCGCTGTGCTTACATTCACGGCTAAGTTACCTTTGTTTCCTCATTCTTATCACTGCCATGATAAGGAACATCCCACTCTTAAAGTTGCAACCCGTACAGCAATGCTCAAAGCTGTGACCCACACGGTCCGGCAGACTTAAGTTACTCGGATTCGAAAGTGGAAAAGTCCCCAGGACAAAAGGCGTTTGTAAAGATACTTGGACGTACAAAATTGTCCTGTCTACGCATGGTGTTAGTTTGCATGCATGCAGATAGTGCGTTTCCAGTCCTGCAGAGGGCAGCATGATTCTACATGTGTACAAGCGCAACACAGAGGAAGAGGAAACCGGAAGAGTCGAGTTGGCATCTGCGCTTTAAAGGAATAGTTCACTTAAAAATGTAAATTATGTCATCATTTACTCACGCTCAAGTTGTTTCAAACCTGTATGAATTCCTTTCTTCTGCTGAACACAAAAGAAGATATTTTGAAGAATATCAGTAACCAAACAGTTGATGGGCCCCATTGACTTCCATAGTATTTTTTTTTCCTACTATGGAAGTCAATGGGGTCCATGAACTGTCTGGTTACCGACATTCTTCAAAATATCTTCTTTTGTGTTCAGCAGAAGAGGGAAATTAATACAGATTTGGAACAACTTGAGGGTGAGTAAATGAAGTCAGAATTTTCATTTTTAAGTGAACTATTCCTTTAATTGTTGTGAATTTCTATATTCTGCATGGCAAATACAAAGCGTCTTCCAAAATAATCGCTGCAAAAATCCTTAATTCTTATTATGAATATGAAAATTAAACCCTATTAAATGTTATAGACAAATTCTTCAATAGAATGCCCCTATACTATACAATCCTAAAAAAAAAATATGGATCTTGAATTTGTTTTGGAGGAAACAAATATAATCTAATCTGATAATATTGTATTTTCTAAATAATCTAAACTTGTCGATTAACCGTCTGTTTGTAATTTTCATCTGATTCAAATGGGTGAAACAACACAATGTTATAGCCTATTTATAATTAACTCTTGATGTTTTTTTAAATAAATGTAGTTGATGATGGTAATCCTCACTATCTCTTTCAAGCATTCTCGATGTAGAGGGAATATTTGAAAAGACTGTGGCTTTTAAGTCACTTTGACTGTGATACTCGACTTTGAAAAGCAAATATGCTGAATTCAGAACCGCATGCATATTACTCTTTCTATTTTTGCCATAGAAAGTTATGGTAAATGCGGTTCCGAATTCAGCAATAGACCCTTCCACTACGCTGACATATTATCCTCTGAAGCGATGTAACTGACGCTGGTAGATCACATGATAATGGCAGCATGGTGAATGTAGTACGTCCAGATTACATACATACTACACACATTTATACTATACAGAACATACTTTTTAGCTGTCGTAAATTTTAAAATAAGTACCTACTCAAGAGAATATGTGATTTCGGACGCAGACCTTGTTTTATTTTAGAAACCCCTGTCAGTTTGAATAACACCTATTAAAAATTACCCATGATGCATTTTAAAGGACATTACACAAGATTAATTAAATTGCACATCACACTGATGTTATCTTTATTAAGTGACGCCCAACTGTTCTACCAGTTCCAAAATACAAGCATTTCAACCTGTGTTAGTATACTTAACACACGCCTCATGATGTTCATGTGTGGCTCAGCTAATTTAGCACACACTTCTGTGGCTGTGAGGACACGTGTCTTTGTGACGGCAGAGCTCCTTCCACTCAGTGTCAAATCGGCTCTGTGGCAGCTTCAGGTGAATTGAAATCATGGCCGGAGAGAATTCAGGTCAGCTTTCATAAAAACAAAACAAAAAAAAACCAAGTGCACAGAGGCACAATTCATCCATACATTCACCCGGCACTACATCAATCCATCGTTCATTCTCAAGTATCTCTAATCTTCATCTTTTCCTCCAGTTTTGCTCAGCTATAGAAAAAAAAACAAGAAAGAAGACAAGAAATATGTAAAAGTATTATAAGCGTGGACTACCGTTTAAAGATTTGGGAGTGCAAAGATTTTTTAATGTTTTTCAAAGGAGTCTCTTATGCTCACTAAGGCTGCATTTATTTGAAAAAAAATGCGGTAAAAACTAATATTGTGAAATATAATAATTATTAATTATTATTTTTTTTTTCAATATTCTTTGATGAATAGAAAGTTCAAAATACAATTTACTTGAAATATAAAATAGAAATATATTTAACATCATCAATGTCACTTCAATTTAATGTGTCCTTTCTGAATAAAAGTATTACTTAAAAAAAGATAAAACAATTCTTACCGACCCCAAACTTTTGAACAGTAGTGTATCTATCACATAATCCATTTGAGAGTTGTAGCATTTCATAGTGTCAATTGTTATTTAAAAGCTATAAATATTGTTTCATTATGCCATTCACTAGTATGTTTACCTGAATATTTAATTCAAAATACAGAGGGCCCCACAAATATTTTAATACTTCAGCCATACATAATATGTATGCATCCATTGCATTAGATGATAAAATATCAAACCAAATGGCATCATAAAAATATATGATGCTAGACACTTTCTCAAGGTGTTTACTTTAAACCATCTGCTCCCAAGGTGATTTGTAGTGGATGTATGAAGTCAGTTCACACAGGTGTCCTATAGTAGAGCATATGAACTAGGCCCAAACACTTTTGTCTATTGTCCACCTGTCTATTGTTTTATTATTTAAAGCCTCAATTTCACATTTCTGTGAAACGCTTGCATTGTTTTTCTATAAAATAAACACTGTTTGGTTTGATATTTGTTATCTAATGTTACAACATTCAAACAGTTTGACTTAAGTATTTATATTTTAAATATAAATTGCTTACATGCTGTTTGGTGAACAGAAAACGTGGCAACGTATGGTCGGGATCCCCATACAAAAAGAGAAAAAAAGACAGACATTATAAAACAAGTCTCTTGATGTTTAAAGGCCCCGAAATATACTTCAAGCGAAATCGGCGAAAGAACTGGTGTGACGTCATTTCGAACAAAATCAGGCCAAAAAGAAGTTCGTTTGGTGTTCATTTAGGGAGTTCAAAACAGATTGACAGCTTTTCCGGAAAAGTTCGCTCTGGCCGGTAAACAAGTCAAGTCAAATCACCTTTATTTTATATAGCGCTTTATACAATACAGATAGTTTCAAAGCAGCTTTACAGTGATGACAGGAAAATGATGCATTTAGGCTGTTGTTCAGCTGAAGTCAGTTCAGTGTTGATTCAGTTCCAATTATTAGTTCATTTCATCTATAAAGCAGTTCTGCAGAAAATAGTGATGTCATCGTCCAGCTCAGTTCACTTCTCATACAACAGTGTCAGTACAGTCAGATCAATACTATTCTTGTATATTACGAATATTAAGTAAACATCTTCGAGCTAACATTGGTCCGTGGCAATTACGTAATAGGTAGGTGTGGCTCTGAGGCTCCGCCTTCTTTGACATAGAAATCTTCTCCTGTTAATTTCTTCTAGGGTTGTGACGGTACCAAAATTTCAGTAGTCAGTACCAATGCTAGTAAAATCTTGCGGGTCACTGTACCAATTTCAGAACCAGAGCAAAAACTGTTGAAAAAAGTCCTCTAAAAAATGTGGTCCTGTTTTGTCTCATCCGTTGGTTATCGCTGTCAATCATCGCAGTTTCCGATTCAATCATGCATTTAAATACGGTTGTCAATCCAGAAACTTTGCAGTGTACTTATCAGCATGAAAAACTAAACTTGATTGTGAATGGGTAATAAACAGAAAGCAAGAGAAGAGCCCTCCCTTTATAATCACTACAGCTGTCAATCTCTAAAGCGCAAACTCACTGAATTCTGCACTCTCGCAAAAAAACTCAACTTATGAATAAAAAAGCTGTCTTAATTGTACAATCAATCTCTTATTTGCATTGCGTTTACACTTTGTTGGTTATAATTAAAGGATTCGTGAGCGTGCAGCTCATGTTAAAAAAAACCTGCATTTATAGCTGTGTTCTGACTAACTTACTGACTAGCACCTCTGATTGGCCATTGTGTTCACATGCTCGACAGATATGTTAGTGATTGGCTACAATGCTCAACACTGTTCAGCATTAAAAAAAAAAACACGCTGTTATTGTTGAACATTCTTCAAAATATCTTCTTTTGTATTCAACAAGTTCGGAACAACATAAGGGTGAGTAAATTATAGAATTTTCATTTTTGGGTGAACTATCCCTTTAACCTTTGAGGCTCAGAGCGCGCTCAACCAAACACGAACGAAAACATTTGAGGGCATCGTCTATAAGCGGAAATGCTGGTATAGTCAACTTTTCTTTTTCTTTTTTTAGTATTACTGGTACATTTTTAATACTACTGACAACCCTAATTTCTTCTGTCCAGTCCGTCGAGGTTAGACGTGAGTAAAAACATGAACACACTGAGAGCCGTTTTATAATAGTAATTAAAGTTGTAATTCTAATTTAAGGAGCCACTGACACTGTTTTTTTCTCGTTTAATACTGTAAAGCTGCTTGCTTTTAAACAATCTACTGTATAAAATGCTATATAAATAAATGCTACGTGACTTTACTGGAGTGCTGAATTGCAGAGATTGCGCAAACATCCACATCGCTATGATCAGATGCTTTTTTAACTGTTGTTTTTTTCACCGCTGTCTTTTTGTAGTGTGTTTATTTGGTTACTGAGAGAAAGGTGTGCAGCACATATTAACATATTCATCTAAACGCGCTCTCAGCAGCGTGGATGGCGTCGGGATGTTCGCTAACAGTATACTGCTGCTCACTTATTTCAAACTGATGTTTATCCCTAAGCGAGGAACGAAAAAGAACATCGTCATGTGTACATCAGGGGCCTTAAGAATGTGCATTTATATTTTAAGCAGTAAATCATTCTATTTTAACTTACCTTAATAACATCTACCCAGTTCCAACCTCTTGGTAGTTCACCCTTATTATCTGTTCATTGCAAAGGGCAGTTTCACATCAGTGTGCATTCAAACAACAAAGACAAACATCTTTCGTTTTTTTAGCCAATGATACTAACCTGTTCTTCCAATCAGTTTCCTCTTCTGTGATTTGGTTAGTTGCTCTTTCTTCTCCTTCTTCTTCTTACTGACAGAGGTGGAATTATTCATGACATCACTGTTGGATATCAAGGTCTGAGAAACAATACCAGTTGTTACATTTTTTTTTTTTTTTTTTACAGGAGCTGTGACAAAGTCATTCTGAACAATCAGTTTCAATAGCTACAAGTGACCTTCACTCTGTTCTTTTGAGGTGATGTAATTGTTTAAAGATATAATGTCAAATATATCAGAGACATTGCACAATATATTCAGAGAGCCCAACGCGTCAAGAATACAGACCACTGCGGTTGACACGGGCTGGTGGTTTTCCATGAGTGTTTCCTGGTTCTCTTTGGCCCACTCAAAAAGTGTGTACATCATGGCAGTGCCGAGGTTGGCCTCCACCTGCTCGCTCATCTTCGAGAGAATGTACTGCTTTGTCTCCAGCGATCTAAAATTAGAAGGTTCATTTAATCCTGTTAAATCCAATAACCTACTAGCACTGTGAAATATGATATTCAATATAAGTCTAATAGAATGTCAAGTGCCATTCAAATGTTTCGGGTCAGTAAGTTTAAAAAAATAATATTTTTTCTTTATTCAGAAAAAGATGCATTCAATTTATCAAAAGTGGCAGTAAAGTCTTTTTCATTGTTACAAAAAATGTTTCATTGTTACAAAAACTTTCTGTTTATTAACGAATACTGAATGTGAAAGAAAAAAAATGTATCACGGTTTTCACAAAAATATTAAGCAGCATACCTGTTTTCAACACTGATTGATAATAAGAAATGTTTCTTGAGCACTAAATCAGCATTTTAAAATGATTTCTGAAAGATCATGCGACACTGAAGACTGGAGTAATTATGCTGAAAATTCAGCTTTGCCATCACAGGAATAAACTACATTTTAAAATATATTTAAAAAGCAAGCTATTTTAAATTGTAATCACAATTACACATTTTTCATTTCAAAATTCCATAGTTTTCCAGCCTCAAATTTTCAAACCTTTTTCTAAGAAAAATGTGAAAAGAAAAATTCAGGCCATAGTTAACATAAATGGTTTATATACGGCGTTATTTTCAGCATTACATTTGGTATATAGTTCAGTCACCTGTAAATATTATTTTCATTGGTTTTCTCAAATGGTGTGAAGAAACCTAAAATGCTTTATAACCTGCATATATTCAACTCTGACACATCAGTTCGATACTGTAAATGTGGTCTGATGTTGCATGATCACCAAACAGCAAAGAACAGTCTGATTTAGATGATTGTTTGCTCCTTTATTTGTTTCTGGTTTAAGTGGCCCTGGCAATAGAGTCAACATTATTTTAGTGAAGTTCAAAATAGGCTCAATTATGGTAAAGACAGTTTTGCATAATGAAAAGTTGCAACATGAATTCATTCATTTGCGTTTGACTAAATGATCACTAAACTTTTGCCATGGAAACACTGCTATCACGATACATTTTTTTTTTTTTAGAAATTCTTAATTATATAGTTTAGAAAACTGAATGGGGCCAATAGTCTGGAAACACAAATATTTTTCCATACTCTTGTTTTTTTCCCCATCCTTATCCAGACCAGACTTGGATATTACTCAAATCAAATTCCATACTTTTCCAAACTGCGTAGGACCCTTGTGTAATAATATTTCACAATACAGCCTTCGTTCAGCATAAGAGACTTATGTCAAAAACATCTTACTGAACGTAAACTTTTGAACACTTGTATATTAAAATATAAACATATCCAGTGCAAATAATCTGACATATCTTGGTCAAGTACAATCTATGAACTTAGGTAAGAACATTTTAGCCACAATGAAAGGCTAAAACAATTATACTGTGAACAACTTACATTCTGTTGTTGAAAAAAGTATCTAATGATATTTGCGGTGCAGTTTCAGGATAGTTCTCTGGCCAAGACACTTCTAGCAGGAAGGATTTAGTGTCATCAACATCTCCTATCTACAAATTAAAAAAGAAGAAGAAAAAAACACAATTCAGCAGAAAAAGTACCATGACATTACCAAAAACCAAGGTACAATAGTAGTGCTATACTATATGTTTTTTGCAAACATATTATTAATACAATATCATCTAAACCAACAATATATAAATAGGGTAATCAGTTAAATCCACTATATAATAACCTATAATCTCATATAATGTCATCACCAAAGTGTAAGAGTGTTGTACCACTAAAGGCACTCCTATTTATTTATTTACTTCACATTTCACTTCTGCTCTAGCTTGTTTACTAAACCATAGATAGATAGATAGATAGATAGATAGATAGATAGATATAGATAGATAGATGATAGATAGATAGATGGCTCTAGTCGATTTAGGATAAAAGAGTCTGCTAAATAAATACATATAAATAGTGTTCGTTTTACCTGTACGGCCATAGGCTAAATAAAACATCACTGTAAGTCAAAGTAAACCGTATTTGGTGTATTTATGACTTTTTTTCACACCACTGAAGTACTAGTGTCGAGAAGCAGTTCTTACCCTGAACTGGAAAGAAACGGAGCTGAGCTCTTTAAAACAGTCATCTCCTTCATAGATTGAACGCAGAGCCTCCAACTCCATCTGCACAAGAACACTTCCGTGTCAATAACAATAACCCTGCACTACCATGGTATTACCATGTTTTGGACATTTATCGTTGTATTTTCCTAGTATACTGATATACCATGGGACATAAAAATGGAAACACTATACAGTAATATCATCGCTGTAGCATGGTTACCACCACTTTACTTTTTTGTAGAGTTATTCAATTTCAGAATGAAATGTGGGCATAAACAAGATGTTCATTACGTTTGTGGTTAGGTTAGAATACACAGCCTTTATAAAACTTCCACGGTGCATTTAGTGAGCATCTTTTAGCTCATGTTAGCTTTAGCTGTATCTGTCTCACCTCCTGGTCTTCATTGGCAGTCATGTTTTTCGCCAATCTAACACTTTAAACCAGTCATAAACAGCGCTGGTGTATCAGCGGACTGTGGTCAAAATAAATTTTAAACACTAATGAAGATCAACATGCTTTAAGAATCCTGTAACTGCAACTCCTGTAAGAATATAGCAGTCAGTCTCGCACAGTCTACTGAGAAGAGTGTCGTCTCAGATGATAGTCACGGTTACTGTTGTCCCCTGCAGGACTGGAGTACAGAAATGCACTGTCACTGCAACACCTCTTAATATACACTAGGTGGCGACAAAACACTGTCTTTGAATGAAATTGCGCATTATGTCATATTTCAACTATCAAAGCTAAAAAAGATAGTGGGTAACGGCGAATGAGTGTACTACATATCAAAGGTAAAATAAATAAAACATCAAATCCTAAGAAAATTTGCATCTACCCTCAAAAAGTGTTATTATCCAGTTAAAAAAGCATCACACTATCAAAGCAACAGGCCTACAGCCAAGTTGAGCCAACACTTTTTTTTTTTTTCGTTTTAGAGTCACTAACTAAGGTTTTGAGAAATGAATTACATAAATGCTTGTTTTCTCTATCAGTCCTTTTCTATGTTGGTTTCAAACATCTTCTTCAAACCCTCTTAAATTAGAGTAATTTTTTGTGACTCTAATCCAAAAATTCAATAGGCCTATTTATTATATTTTGTAACAGCTATTGGATAAATAAGATAATAAAATAACAAAATAACACTGAAAACGAAGTCAACAGTTTATATTAAGATTTTAATTGTGTGCTCAAGAGTATAGGCCTATTTTTCATAAATGTCAGGTTGGGGCAAGTTGTCATCTATAGATGTTTAAAATGTTATATTTATTAGGTACAGTGTGTGTGTGTGTGTGTGTGTGTGTGTGTGTGTGTGTGTGTGTGTGTGTGTGTGTGTGCGCGTGCGTGCGTGCGTGCGTGTGTGTGTGTGTGTGTGTGTTTCATTAATATTATTTCACTGTTGAATCCACAGTTCATCTAAAAATGGTAAATTCTGTCATCATTTGACTTCCTTTTTTTCTGTTGAATATCACAGAAAATACATCCCCATACATCAGAAGTCATTGGTTAATGAAGACTGTTACATTCTTCAAAATATACAGTATTATTTTGTGAACCACAGAAGAAAGAAAGTCATACAGGTTTGGAAAGACAATGAAAGTGAGTAAATGATGACTAAATTTACATCTTCAGGTGAATTATCCCACTAATCGCAGGTATCATTGTGACAAACTGAAGTAATCTGATAAGTATTTAACTCATGTTTTATGCAAAAAGTTTTCATTATACATTATATGAAGCTCATTAATTCCTATCTGCATTCTAATTAAAAAGGCTTCACTTATATAATCTAATGAGAACAAAACAATATAATTTTACACCTTTAGCTTAATAGATCACATTTACATAGTAATCAGGAAAAAGCTCATTCAGACTTCACAGCGACATGTTGATTATTAGCACTCATGTGGTTTACGGGTCAACAAGACGTCCTCATTGAGTCATGATTAAAGTCCTCTCTGATTATTGAGCAAACCCATCCTGCCTATAAAGACCGAGCTGAGACGCACAGAGAGTCGAGGGCAGAAGATTATATCCCAGCTCACTTCTGACAGGCCGATAGCCAAATTACCTGTTGGGAAGATTTACTGTTCTAATTTCAGATCTATTTCACCAGACCTCTTCCATTAAACAAGCCATCCAAAAATAAGTTTATAAAAGACACAACTCAGGGGTCAAGAATAAATCATTTATCATCTCTCTGAAAATGCAATATTTATCATAGCTCCATTGGGCTAAGGTATCTTACAGTGGTATGAGCACAGGAGATGGGATGTTGCTCGAAGTTTACTGTTCTGAGTCAAACCCACACATACAGTACTTGTGATGTGAGGAAGCAAGGAGCCATTTAATGACTCGCCACTCTCATGTGCATTAACTTTTTAGCATTCTGACCGTTTGATTCAGTTCTGCGACTTGTTTTTGTACTCCCAAAGCTTACGTGGCAGAGCATATGGCACTGTGGAGCCAAACGTATATTTTACACCATTGTATGTTTCTTTAGGCAAGGGACTGCAGGCCAAAGCTTTTACTCCCACAGTCTGAATTACATGACTGGTTGGCTCTACACAATCTCTTTTACGACAAAGTTGCAAGGGGACTATTGTGTGTGTGTGTGTGTGTGTGTGTGTGTGTTGTAAACCATTTGTATGCTTGCTTTGATGGTATTGCAGTGTTTAAAAACTGAATGGCATTAACATTTCCTGATGAGTGAGTAATGATATTCACAGAAACCACATACTGAACATGATCCGTTTAGAGATCCATTGTTTCCAAGCCCACAGCCTCTCTGCCAGCCTTTCATTTTGGATCGCAATGTTGTTATGTGCCTGCTGGAAACAAAAAGCTTAAACCTAAACCAGCCTAAGCTCTAACTTATGCAGAACTGTAAAAAAAAAAAAAAAAAAAAAAAAAAAAAAAATGTTTAGTAATTTGGTAACACTTTATTATAAGCATATTAAAGTAATTACAAATCATTTGCAAACTATTAGTTAATTCATTAACATATCAGTCTCTACATTTTTATATACTGTAATAATACACTATAGTGAGTTCTTAATTCATTGTCACTGTAATTAATTACGATTGTTTGATTAGCGCATTTGTAAAGAGTTAGATAATGTTTTTTATACTTTAACAACTTATTAATAGTATAAATAGTTCTCACTTTAGATCAGGTCACAGCAAATCTGAAAATGGCATTAATTAAGTGCTTTAAACCAAGCTTTATTAGCATTAATTGCATTGGTTCACACACACAATGAGTTTCCATGTTTTATGGAGACTTTCCATAGACATTATTAATCCCAACTGATCTATTTTAAAAGTGTGAAGTATTTTTATGTATTTTTGATTACCACACGTACATTTACTTACATTTGCATAGACACAGAAACATGTATTGACCTACTGACATCCTGTTTTCTTTTAAAAAATGTGTGTGTGTGTGTGTGTGTGTGTGTGTGTGTGTGTGTGTGTGTGTGTGTGTGTGTGTGTGTGTGTGTGTGTGTGTGTGTGCTTAATGCATTTGTAAACATTTAAGGAACACTGAAAATGAATGCAATTAATGTCCAATAAAGGTTGATATTTTCCTATTTTCCATGACCTAATCTAGTGAGAACTATTTATTCCTAATAACCAATTCACAACTCATTTATTACTGGTTTAAACTACTGTACATCATTTATATGGTTGTTAATAAAGCATGAGCTAATTAAATAATAAACATTTTGTTATTTACAGTGACAATGAATGAAGAACTCACTATTTGTATATATAATTACATAGAAACTACAATATATAAATTATTTATAAACAATAAACTAATAGTTTGTTAATGGTATACTTTATTAATGTAAGTGTTACCAGAAATTGTAACAGAAAAAAAAGAAAAATATTTATTTTCTTGTAAAAGAAAAAATTGTAAAACATTACATTTACATGTTTTAATTAATGTAAAAGTAATAATTATCTCATAATGTATGGCATATGATGTTTTCAATCAAATTATGGAAGCCCATTTCCACAACATAAAAAAAAATATCAAGCTTTGGTAATTGCAAGATAAAAAGTTTAAATTATGACATTGAGATAAAAAGTCGAAATTTTGAGGTAAAAAGCATTATGCAACATTATGACATACTAACTAAAATATTGAGATAAAGAGTCAAAATTGTATCCAATTATTTTGGAGCCTAATTATGCCTGATTATATCATAATTTCAACTTTTTGTCATCATTTAGCCTTTTAACTCGTAATTATGACTTTTTATCTCACATTTTCTACTTTTTATGCAATCATTTTGACTTTTATCTCATAATTTCGCTTGTATGTCATAATTAGCCTATGATTTACCAAAGAATATTTGTTATAGGCCTTATTATGTAGTTAAAATTACCTTCCATACATTAGTCATATAAACCAACCAACTAAAACGAGCCTGACCATTTCAGACCAGCAAAGCAGCTGCTGTTTTTCTCAGCAGGGGTCTGTTGAATACAGTGATCAATGAGTCATAAATCCACTATCTGCCCGCAGGAAAGCCCTGGCAATGTGCGCGTGCTTTCAAGTGCCCAAGGGCTTCACGATTCTCATCCTTCCTGCCTTGGTTGTGTTCTCTGCTCGTAGTAGGACAGTTTACGAACATATAATGGTTCGTGTGGCTCACGCAAATCGAGAGGGCAGAGCTTAGCTGACTCAATTGCATCTATTTTCCTCTCACGCTGGCGAGTGAATCCAGCGCGAGGCGAGACGGAGAACAGCACCGACCGCCACAGGGATGTATACCAAACACAGACAGAAAAACGGACACATTTCATCGACACGATATGTGCTTGTATTGCTATCGCTTTTTCTGTTTAACGGTTTACTGGAAATTGTAGGCGGAAATCCTCGGGAGGAAGGTAAGACAGCACTTTCATACCCCAGAAAGTTCTCCTTTATCAACCAGTTGCGCGCATCCAAGAAGTTTTTTTTTTGCTGGGAAAACAGATTTAAGGCGCTTCGAAAGGTGTAGCTTTGATGCATAAATACATTGTTTGCTTAGGTTACAGTGTAAAGAAAAGCTTTTTGAGCAATAATTCATCAGTGATTTCCCTTCCATATAAGGATGTGGATGTTGCCCATGTTGACTAATGCAAGAATACTACTTTATTCTCAGCTGATTGTTTACTTTAATATTACCATAAACGTCAGGACATATTCAAATGTGACATTGTAACATTCTATTAGTTCAATCTAACCATTAAATCGGAACGACTTACATAGACATTTAAAAGTACAGTAACCCTATAGGGTTAGTGACCAATAACCAACAGTAGGCTACTTTTTAACAGTAGGATTATTTTCAGTGCACTAGCCAGCCTACTATTCAGCACATTAGTAGCGGAGTAGCGTTGATAGCCTACTAAATCTACAGCGTGAAACATCGGCGCTATTATGACTCGATGACTCTAATCAGAATTACTCTAATCAGTAGATTATTTTAAGTGAAAATTAAAAATAAAAAAACATCCAGCGCGATCAGTGTAGTCAGATTCTCAAACGAGTGAGTCTTGATCCGGTTCTTTTTGTGAATCAAAAAAGCTACATCGCAACCGGAATAATCCGAATTCCAAATGAGTGACTCTTATAAGTCGGTTT
>JAVALU010000384.1:0-26090 GCA_030770095.1 Gila robusta
ACGTCATATGCTCTAATTGACAAATGCGGAACAACTAGTTCATGCGTTCAAGACCTCAAGGCTAGATTATTGTAATGCTCTACTGGGTGGTTGCCCTGCAAGCTTAATAAACAAACTACAGCTGGTCCAAAACGCAGCCGCTAGAGTTCTTACCAGAACCAGGAAGTATGACCATATTAGCCCGGTCCTGTCAACACTGCATTGGCTCCCTATTAAACATCGTATACATTTTAAAATATTGCTGATTACTTACAAAGCACTAAATGGTTTATCTCCCCTGTACTTGAGCGAGCTCTTAACGCATTATAGTCCTTCACGTCTATTGCGATCTCAAAACTCCGGCCAGTTGATAATACCTAGAATATCTAAATCGACTGCTGGCTGTAGATCCTTTTCCTATTTAGCACCAAAACTTTGGAACAATCTTCCTAACATTGTCCGGGAAGCAGACACAGTCTGTCAGTTCAAATCTAGACTAAAAACACATCTCTTTGACCTAGCATTCACATAATACATTATCGACTTCTATAATTCAATATTAGGCTGCATAGATTAGGTCAGCCGGAACTGGGAACACTTCCCTTAAATCCTGATGTACTCGTTACATCATAAGAAGAATGGCATCTACGCTCATTTTAGTGTCTTTGTTTATAACGAGGTTTTCCCGCAGCCTGCCGGATCCAGGCCACATCCAGATCTGACGAAGGATCTGCGCCTGGACCCGATGACAATGCAGTACTGAAGCGCCAGCTAGCCTCTCCCTATGGAGGATCCCTATACCACTCTACAGATAAAGCCTTGTGGAATTTTTCGGTTCACGTACCTACCCGAATGATAAATGAATAAATTTCTGCATCAAAATTCATAGACAAGACAAGTAGTTTGTTTAGGCATGGTTTGTAAGGAATTACAAACTGTCAGGTGTCGAAGAAGGCAATAGAATCCAGTTGCGAAGTAACAGCCGTTTATTAGAAAACACAGAGAACAGAATGATGTAGATGAAGAAGATAGAGCAGGCGGGGTCACTGGGAACGCAGGGACAGCAATGGGCAGCAGGAACCAGGCAGAGTCCAGAACGGCAACCGTATTCCAGGAACCGGAGACACGAGAACAGGAACTGAGGAGAAACGGAGAACCTGAGAGCACAAGCCCAAGGAAGCCTCGACAACAATCTGACAAAGACAAGCTGAAAACACACACAATAAATAGCTGACTAAATGAGAGACAGCTGGTGCTGATCCGCTCATCAGCACCCTAACGAGTCATGCCCACAATCAACGCACATTGAAACACAGACATACGACAACGGCGAGACAGTGAGTCCGTGAACCGTGACACAAACCTGCGCACATATATTCAAACGCACATAACTATAGAATCAATTCTTAATGCGCATGTGAACGCCATCAGCGTCTATCACAGGTTCGCGTTTAAAGTCTGTTTAGAGAGAACGGTGTCGTCTTAGCGGCCCCTATTTTAATAACAAATGATCATTTAGACGGAAGTGAATCAATCAAAACTAACTTTAGCTGGAAAAAACATTATTCAAGAACCACTATAAAACCAAACCAATCTCTGTTACCTTAAATTATATGTTTATCTCTGTAAAGCTGCTTTGAAACAATCTACATTGTTAAAAGCGCTATATAAATGGAGATGACTTGACATAAACTCAGAATTTTGTGCTATAAAGTCAGAATTGCCTGATATAAAGTCAGAATTGCGTGATATAAAGTCAGAATTGCATGATGTAAAGTCCCAATTGCAAGTTAAGTCAAAATTACGAGTTATAAAGTCAGAATTGCGTGATATAAAATCGCAATTGCAAGTTAAGTCAAAATTATGAGTTATAAAATCAGAATTGCATGATATAAAGTCAGAATTGCGTGATAAAAAGACGCAATTGCGAGTTATAAAGTCAGAATTGCGTGATATAAAATCGCAATTGCAAGTTAAGTAAAAATTCCGAGTTATAAAGTCAGAATTGCCTGATATACTGTAAAGACGCAATTGCGAGTTACAGTATAAAGTCAGAATTGTGTGATATAGTCCCAATTGCAAGTTAAGTCAAAATTATGAGTTATAAAGTCAGAATTGCCTGATATATAGTCCGAATTTCGTGTTATAAAGTTGGAATTGCGAGTTATAAAGTCAGAATTGCGTGATATAAAGTCGCAATTGCAAGTTAAGTCAAAATTACAAGTTATAATGTCAGAATTGCGTGATAAAAAGATACAATTGCGAGTTATAAAGTCAGAATTGCGTGATATAAAGTCAGAATTGCCTGATATAAAGTCGCAATTGCAAGTTAAAAAGTCAGAATTGAGTATTAAACAATTGGCTATATTTTATGTGTGATCTAATTCTTTTTAACTAATTCATTCTTTCATAACTAATTCAGCTTTTCTTTTTAATATTCAACTTAATGTCATCCGTCATCTTAGCTGAGGCTGTTTGATGTTGCTTGTCATAAATGTGACATTGATAATATAGTAGGAATGCACCGATATGAAAATATGGGCCGATGCGATAACCGATAGTTCCTCATATTTGAAAGCCGACAACCGATATATTGGCAGATAAATCTAAATCCATATTCTTATATAATTTTTGAGAGCATGATTACAAAAACAAAAGTCTCACTATGTCCCAATCACACAATTATAATTTTCTCATGACCATTTTATGTAGCCGATATGACAGACAACTGTTGCACTACTTACTGTATTTTCCTTTTTGAAGTGATTCCAATCATATTTCACGCAATTCAAAACCATCATGTTGAACAGTGCGCATCTGAAGAGTCTCAGCTGAAGGAAATAATACAATATTTATTACATTTATTATATCCGCCAAATTTCTAATCGGACCGATAACATTAAAAATTAACATATATCAGCCGATACCGATATAGTGACCGATATATCGAGCATCCCTATACAGATTAAATAAATAATACATTTATACATTTATTCATTTAGCTGACGCTTTTATCCAAAGCGACTTACAATTGCTATATTTCAGAGGTCGCACGCCTCTGGAGCAACTAGGGGTTAAGTGTCTTGCTCAGGGACACATTGGTCTCTCACACCAAAGGCATGTGACTTATACACTGCGCCATCACCACCCCCATAATAACATACTGTATACACACAATAACATACACACCATAATAACATACTGTATCTCTTTTTCTATTATTTTGTTGTGTCTGTATTACAATGTCAAGGAGAAGCGCCCAGCATGCACCTGTTTATATTTGCATAGGTAAATAACTGCAGAAGAGTAAAAAAAGACGTTCAATTTTGCATGATCTGAAAATTTACTCTGCTAATCACAAACACATAATGCATTTACACAAATACAGGTGACCTCAAAACTAACAAAGAGCAAATCTTTAATGCTTTGCATCTCTGAACTCAATGTCATACTTGTGAAAAACAACAATGACATAAATGGAAGTTAATTTGAGAAGAAAAACTTTAAAGGAGGATGGATTTCAGAAACATCTGTAAATGATGAATAAAGTACTTTCTATCTTTCTGAGGCGACACTGTGTGTTTTGCATAGACTTGTAAATCACTTTGTCCTTCATTTACATGCTCCAAAAGGACATTTAAACTGAAAAAAGATAGATTAAGATTACACACACTACAAACCACTCAAAACAATTAAAGTTCATCTGTTTATCTCTTCATATTAATTATTCATGACAAAATTATAGAAAAGACATGCTCTGGTTGTTATATTAGTTATGGAATCATGGCTACTATCACCTGTTCAAAGTTTTGATGCAAATTTAACATAACATAATAATAACTTGATGCCTTTATTATAGATTATGTTGCTAGCCCAGAAAATTTTGTATTTTATTTTAAAATTTTATTTTCTTGTATTTAATCTGTGATTTGTATAATTTCATGTGTAACTATTTGTTATCTTCCACCTTCGCTTTATCTTGGCAAGGTTGCCATTTCAATTGAGAACGTGTTCTCTACGTGCTCATCTGGTTAAATAAAGGTATATATATATATATTATACTATTATGTCTGATCTGCCACTGAAGATCAATATGAGATCAACCTGAGATCAATCTGAAATCAATCTGAGATCAATCTGAAATCAATCTGAATCAATCTGAAATCAATCTGAGATCATATGAGATCATATGAGATCAACTCAAGATCAATCTGAAATCAATCTGAGATCAATCTGAATCATCTGAAATCAATCTGAAATGAATCTGAGATCGATACTCTGCAGGAACTAAATCATGGAACATTTAAATATACAGATGGCATGATGACTGATATTCTTGTATATTAAACTAGTTTAAATGTGTAACATCTGCTTCAAAGTATAAATATGATAATTAGTGTTTCTAAGACGGTCTACAAAAAAGACTCCTGTAGGAGGAGCCACAAAAAATGATTCAATCCACACTTTGCATATCAAAGAATGAAATTCCTTCTTGACGTAGATAACCCATTTAAAGAGGACAGGATTGAGAAACATACTGATAACTCGCGATCACTACAGGACCAGTGGGCCTAAACTTCATCCGTCGAGACTTCATTCAGAAGAGAACTGGTAATTACACTGTACTTTTACAGATGCAACTTCACACTTTCTCCACTGATTAATAATGTTGTAATGACAATTCCATCAACAGATTTTATGGATGTTTTGTCATTGATCAACTCTGTTTTCTGAGCATCACCTGTTCTTGTTGTAGATATACATGTCATTTAACTGCATTATTTTCTTATGTTTTCATAATTTGGCTACGCTGCACAGAACACATCCATAAAACATGAAATCACTTTTCCTCACACAAATACATTTAACCTAAGAAAAATTAAGTAAATTTGTCAACTATAGGGGTGGGCATTATGACCAAAATTCACGGTAACGATATATTTCAAGATATAGTTATTCTCGAAAAATCAACAAAAAGGGCTTTGTATAATAAATAAACCCAAATACTTTAGAATTGAAAAGTACTTCACCTTGTTTGATTTTTTTTTCTTTTTTTTTTTTTTTCTTTATGTTTAAATGTGTCCCCCGGTACATTTTTGCCATGTCAGCTTATTATAGGCATACTGCGTCTTTAAGGGGCTTTTTTGCTCTTTTTGTGATATCTTTTGCAACCCGTCACCTGGAGCTTTAATCAAGATAAGTTCAGAAGTGACTAAAAGGAGAGCAGCAGTATGAAAACCGAACAGCAGCTACTGTTAGTGTTGACTAAGTAGTTTAAATTATACAAACCTTGTTACTGCGTCATTATTTTACCATAGCCCATATTATTCTACGCTCCCTCTCAGTGTGTGTGCGTGTGCACGCGCGCGTCTTTTGCATAAGTAAAATGCGATCGGTTCATTTGACACGGAGTGTCAAGTTGTAATCACGTATCGAATCAAAGGAAGATTTTATCAGCTGGTTCAGTGGCCAATTGTTTGGAGTTAGAAATATATAACTCGCGCTGCATATTTAGTAATTGTGCCTCAGATACAGGATTATACATTAACATTCGCTTTAACAAGCAGGTTGTTCATTACCACGGCAACCGCTTGCGTGTCATGCTGAATGCGATTTATACATAAGAGACGGAAAGATGCAGATAACTAGATTACTACATAACTACATTAGCCTATTTAAGGTTATTTCTATTCGTTACGGTATTGATATGAACTGTTGTTGTCAAGTAAGCTTAATGCTTTCCAGGGGCGGATCTAGAAAAACATTTATGGGGTGGCGAGAGGGAGGCAGGAATTTTTGAGGGGTGGCAACATATGACAGACGTATATACTGAATTTAATCATAGTTATCACTATTTGATGAGAAATGTTATGTACACACTACAAAAGGGCACAGGCTGCCATTTACAAACTCGTACAGACAAACTTAATCTCATGGAATCATGTCTTGCATTTGAGGTTTCATGTGAAACAGTTCATATTATGAATAAGCAGGGGTTAAATTGGGAATTATTATGTGGGGGTGCTCTCCCTAGGGGGGTCCGGGGGTATGCCCCCCTGGGATTTTTTTGAAAAGTAAACCATTAAATGGCACTTTCTGGAGAGTTTTATGCAAAGAAATGGAGAAATTGAGTATTACATGATATGTGAAAAACTGCAAGGTTAAAAGCATATACTTTGCATTGTTGTAGTATCAACAGGTATTAGGACATTTAGCATTTACATTACTGTTAATCAGTCATCACTTGATTACACATTGTATTGCCTTGTTATGATATAGTGGCCCATACAATGAGCCAAACATAATGTGCACATGAAGAGACAGTGCAGCATATGACAACAGCTGAGAAGATTTGGGTCTGTGGTGACCAGGTCCACCTCACACACACTTCTTCTCCCATTCTCTCTCTTTACAAGTACAACACACACACACACACACACACACACACACACACACACACACACACACACACACACACACACACAGCCTACTCTGCATCATTTCACATCAAGGTATGCACAAGTCACAAAAATTAAGATCAATCTATCCTTGTGGAAAGGTTGCTTGGTAGCTAAAAGTAGGTCTATCAAGTCTTATATATTTCTGTAATTCACACAGATCAAATACAAATATACTGACTGAATAGATTGCCAGTTTATTTTGAGTAGCCAACTAAGTTAGCAGTTCTCTTGGCAGTTTGCTGATAATCCGGTGTCTGAAGTAAAATGCTCAAAACATCTCCTGAGATAAATCACATGGTCAACCTAGTCTTGGTTATTTAATTGAATCTTATTTACCTTACCTTGTCATTCAAGGCCAGGGCACTTTTTGTACATTTCTGGAACTTTTGAGCGATTCCACATCCCGCGGAACATTCATTACATATTGCTGCGTACATTTATCCGTGTCACCTAGAAGCGCATGCGCGAGCGGTGCGCGATCGACAACGAGATTAAGCCCCGGCCCAATTTAACCACTGGGAATAATGACCATACAATGTAATCTCACGTAATAGGAGATAAAAGTCTGGCAGCTGTGGTTGCCAGCAATGTACTGTTAATTTACAGCCCTCTACCGTTATTATACAGCTCTCCTTTTTTACAGTATGTTACCGTAAAAATACTATGGAAGGTAACTCATATCATTTGGGAAACCGATTGCTTCAAACAGTTCGAGTTTAAAAACTAGTATTTATACTGATAGTACTGTGAAGTTACTTCATTTGAGTCCACTGAAAACTAATATCTCTTAATATTAAACTGCAAACACCTAATGTGTAATAGTAAATTAATTAAAAACATGACTTTAACTCAAATCTTTGCAGTTCGCATTTAGTGAACATTAGCATACATGTGCTAAAGTACTTAGCAACTTAAATTATCACTGGATCAGCAATACACAGTTACTGCTTTTAATTAAAGCAACCGGCAGCATAACATCAGTGTTTCTCTGCTCATCTTTGACTGAAGCACAGGCTCTACTCTCCAGCACAATGGTGACCACACAAACTCATTCATTAAACTAACAGATCTCTCCTATATCATCTTGTGCAAAACACATAAAACACTTCACTTTAATATTTACTCTCCTTATCAGTTATTGACTTTGCATAACTTTTTTCTATAAACGTTTACTAATATTTCAGTGAAATTAACTTCTTTTGTTTAGTAAATCTGACTGTTAGGTTTTACAGTATATTACTGTTTTTCCTTGATTTTACGGTAATCTACTGGCAGCTGTGGTTGCCAGTAAATTGCTGTTTTTCTACAGTTTTATGCCGTAAATAAATTTACAGTTGATTACCGTTAAATTACGCTTCATTCTGTTTTTTTTTTATTTGACACTTTTAACCCTTTCAACCCCACTTCAGTTTTAAATGAACACTTGTGTGTCCACACTACAGAGTGTTGGAGTAACACTGAAGCAATGTTGAAGTTAATGATATAATTCAGTGATTAATTAACTGATGATTGAGCATTAGTGATGAACACCTGATGTTAACAAGCAGAATCACTGAAGGACAGAGGAACAACAAGAATATAAAAAAGTGAAATACAAGAACTACAACTGACTTCAGCCACAGAAGACATTAAATCTCTGAAGATCTCAGCAGAGGAGGATTAAACAACTCTAAAAAATAACTTTACTAGCTTCACTTATTACTAACCAGATTGACTTTATTTAATGTTCATATACGTCTACAGCAATTCCTATTGAGAATTAACAGAGGTTTAGATGTTGTTTTGTTTCATTTGATGTTACCATTATGGAGATCAGTGTTGGCTTTAGTTGGGCTCTTGACCCTTGACTTTAACATTAGTTTCTCTTTGGTTGCTGTAACTGTGTTATTAAGACACATTTGTTGTAGCAGAAACCAAGCCAACAAAAATTATATCAGGTGTTGCTGGTTATGTTTTGAATATTTCATCATCACATGATGATGTTTGGATCATCGATCTGGTCCAGAGTCTAATCACTTATCCAATTTTTTTTTAATACAGCTTAATTTTATATTACTGCACAGTGAAACTACAGCAAAAGATCAAGCACCCTGCACAATCAGTTACGAAGGATTTTTAAACTCATCATTCACTAAAAAATTTTTAACTGCGGCTTCAGTTAGACACACACAAACATCAAAAATCAGCCAATGACTCTCAACAATGGTGACAATCAACAAAAAAGATAACATCCAATCTGAACATCACAAAACACACTACTTAAAGTCAACACAAAACCAACAGCAAAAATAAAAGCAAAAAATAAACATTAAAGAAAATAACCAGACAATACAGCTGCATAATTTTTTAATGCCGCAATGCATGCTGGGAGTCATGCATAATTTTTTTGTACTATGCTGGTACCCAACATGCATTACAGCATGCCACTTTTTTAATTGTCACCATTGTTGAGATTCATATGCCGATTCTTGATGTCTGTGTGTGTCTGTCTGATAATATACAAAAAAAAATATTCTGAGAATTCATTTTTTAAAATCCTTCATATTTTCTGGTTGTTAAAACTCAGATAGATGCTGATATGTAAAATCACAGTGATACTATAATCATATATACAAAACGTCACCCAAATAAATACTTTAGACAATAAAAAGATCAGTGCATCGGACCACTAGATGATGATTGTGACCATTAACAAATAATCACTGTCATCTAATACTGTTTTCTTTCAGCTTTTTTGCAATAGCCAATGTAAGACACAGCTGACACAGCTATCAGAGCCAAATAGAAACTAATGTTCAAGAGTCAAGGGTCAAGAGCCCAACTAAAGCAAACACTGCACACCATCATGGTAACATCAAATGAAAATAAAATGACATTAAACCTCTGTCACCTTTTAATAAGACCTTCTGTAGACGTCTGACAGAAATAAAGTAAATCTGGTCAGTAATAAGTGAAGCTGGTAATGCTGTTTGTGGAGTTGTTTAATCCTCCTCTGCTAAGATCTTCAGAGATGTAATGTCTTTTTTCTTCAGTTGATTTGATCTTTTTTGCTGTTCTTGTTCCTCTTTCCTTCAGTGATTCTGCTTGTTAACAGCAGGTGTTCATCAGTGTCTGAATTAACTTCGAAATTGAACTTAATTAACTATGTAATTATTCACTCAGTCAAGTGGACTATATTAGTGAAATAATGGGGAATAGTGAATGAGGGTATAGGGTGTGATTTGGAACACAGCCTCTGAGTGTCGACTTTTAGCGCTGTTAATTCACTGTATATTCCTGTAGGCTACTTTCTTGAAAACGACATATATCACCCAGAATGCATTTTTTCAACGGTATATTGCTGTTTAAATGGAAAACAGCATGTTACTGTCAAAATGTGGCCGTTTTTTCACAGCAATTTTTTACAGTGTATGATAGAAATAAGGGGCATTATCACAGGAAAGACATTAAGGCAAGACACAGGTGATGAGTGGCAGATGTGTGAGAGGGGAAGCAAACAGTTTTCAAAACAAATCAGTCTCTTGCCGCTCTGACGTCATCTCGTGCTGCATTCACTGCAGTCGGACATTGGAGATTCGCGCTCGTAAATGGTCAAATTAGCCACAACTTTTAATTTGTTGCTGCCAACTGGGGTGGCAGCAGGGGTGGCAAGGCTTTCTTTTAGGGTGGCATTTGCCACCCTATGCCACCCCGGTAGATCCGCCCCTGATGCTTTCCCCGTTGCGAATGTGCACTCCTCTAAACCAGTGCTTCTCAATCTTTTTTTCAATAATGTACCCCCTATCAATTTTTTTCTCAGCCAAGTACCCCTTGACTGGCCCCAATCATTTGAGATATAAATCATTTGAGAAATAAAAGCTATGACTACGATATAGTGATGTGCCAGCATTATGAGATTTATTAAACATTGTAAATGAAATACATTTGCAATAATAAGCATTTGCAATAATAAACATTTGCAATAATAAACATTTACAATAATAAATTGGGGGAAACTCCTTGCATCAGATTTAATGAAGCTTATAAAATGCATTGCAACTGCACAGCGAGCACAGTGAGAGACTGACTCACTGATTGGCTGTGCTGCAGCAACTGCACATCCAATGGCGAAGGCGCCTCTGACGTGTGCACCAATCAGCTATCAGCACGTAGACACACAGAGCGCCTATAAAGGGAACCCGAATTCACCATTATAGCAGGTTTAAATCGACTGAAGCGACAACTTGCCATGTTACTACAGTGCGGCAGGCTACGCAATACTCGTTCCCTACTCTCAGGGAACCGAGGTTAAGATAGTAACCGAGTAGTACGTTCCCTTTCGAGAACGGTCACTTCGTATTGCGTAGCAATGTAAAAAACATTGGACGCATTGGACGCAATATAAAACGCCGCACCATGAGTAACTTTGTTGCCATGAATCCCATCAAAACATACCCATCCTGATATTGACGGTATTTTTTTGGCTCCACTTTGGCTTTCTTTTTTTCTTCATCCTCCCCGTTCTCTGCTGTAGTATTGCTAAGTTTTAACCAGGATTTCATTTATATGTCTGTTTGTTTCCAGTAAAGCAACTGGCTTCCCGCTTGGCGTGATTCAAATTCTTCTTCTCTGATTAAGGTAGTTTACAATCACATTATAGAAACAATAGAAACATGTTATATAAAAATGTAGTTTACATAAACATTTTATTAAACTTATTTTCGTATGCTATTTTTAGTAATCATGGATGATTTTGTATATCTTTTAAATTAATTGAAATTAATAATTGAAATTACATTTTTTTTTTTTAAATCTCACGTATCCCCTACAGTACCGCAACCGTACCCCCATTTGAGAATCACTGCTCTAAACTGTAGACTACGGGTGCTGCACTGCAAGTAAATACAGTTTTGGGCAAGCTACTTGAAAAATGTAGTGAGCTGAGCTAGCAGTTACTCTACAATAAATGAAGATTCACTACACTGAATCTACCACCCTGGAAAATGTAGCAAGCTAAGCTACAGGAACATGGCAAAAGTAGTTCACTACATCTAAGCTATTTTTTAAAATTACATTTTTATTCTAAATCAATGCTATCTCAGTGATCAATAAAACTGTAAGTCAAACAGATAGGCAAGCATAATTGTTCAGTTCAATTGTTTATTCAAAAACTGTTCCAAACCAATTTGGGAACAAAAACAAACGTGATCCACATAATAACAAAACCAGGTGTCGAGAGTGTGTGAGTATTCATCTGTATGTGTATGCACAATTTAGAATTGGGCACATTTGCAGGACTGACTGTAAGTTAATTTAAAACTCAACTCATCTCAAACCACAGTAGCAAAATAATTAAGACCTGCTCCAAACAGTACCAACATGGCAAAAAAACAACAACCAAAAAAACATGTCCTCTGTGGCGAGGGGGGCGTGGTTCATTGAGGTCTGTAGTGAGAGAGAGAGAGAAAGGAGCCGAGCGGTAAGTAAATAGGTCAAGTGCAAATGACGAACACCTGTAACTTATTGCAGTAATTGGCGTGGAGAGGCCGCATATAAAGCCGTCTGGGACAGGGGAGCGAGAGAGAGAGAGAATCAGAATCAGAATCAGAATCAGAAAGAGCTTTATTGCCAAGTGTGCTTGCACACACAAGGAATTTGTTTTGGTACTGAGGCTTCCAGTGGACATATACAGATACAAATACAACAAGAAACATAATACTACAAATTATAAGAATAAAAAATAAAAATATAAATATATGAGAATAAAAGTATCACAGTTGAGTTTAGTCAGAGTAGACATTTTCAGATTTACAGATTATGAACTATGAACATATTTACAGAGAAGGACTCGGGACTTGTACTTTTTAACTCAAAACAAAAAGGTAAACAAAAGGTCGCGCACAGAGCGCATTCACCGTAGCCCTGCTACAGCAACAATAACAATTCTTATCACAAAACACTCTTTCCGCTGTAACAGCTCTCAGTCCACTTTAGATGATAACTCTTTCCGCTGTAACAGCTCTCAGTCCACTTTAGATGATAACTCTTTCCGCTGTAACAGCTCTCAGTCCACTTTAGATGATAACTCTTTCCGCTGTAACAGCTCTCAGTCCACTTTAGATGATAACTCTTTCCGCTGTAACAGCTCTCAGTCCACTTTAGATGATAACTCTTTCCGCTGTAACAGCTCTCAGTCCACTTTAGATGATAACTCTTCCCACTGTAACAGCTCTCAGTCCACTTTAGATGATAACTCTTTCCGCTGTAACAGCTCTCAGTCCACTTTAGATGATAACTCTTCCCACTGTAACAGCTCTCAGTCCACTTTAGATGATAACTCTTTCCGCTGTAACAGCTCTCAGTCCACTTTAGATGATAACTCTTTCCGCTGTAACAGCTCTCAGTCCACTTTAGATGATAACTCTTCCCACTGTAACAGCTCTCAGTCCACTTTAGATGATAACTCTTTCCGCTGTAACAGCTCTCAGTCCACTTTAGATGATAACTCTTTCCGCTGTAACAGCTCTCAGTCCACTTTAGTGATAACTCTTCCCACTGTAACAGCTCTCAGTCCACTTTAGATGATAACTCTTTCCGCTGTAACAGCTCTCAGTCCACTTTAGATGATAACTCTTCCCGCTGTAACAGCTCTCAGTCCACTTTAGATGATAACTCTTTCCGCTGTAACAGCTCTCAGTCCACTTTAGATGATAACTCTTTCCGCTGTAACAGCTCTCAGTCCACTTTAGGTGATAACTCTTCCACTGTAACAGCTCTCAGTCCACTTTAGATGATAACTCTTTCCGCTGTAACAGCTCTCAGTCCACTTTAGATGATAACTCTTCCCGCTGTAACAGCTCTCAGTCCACTTTAGATGATAACTCTTTCCGCTGTAACAGCTCTCAGTCCACTTTAGATGATAACTCTTTCCGCTGTAACAGCTCTCAGTCCACTTTAGATGATAACTCTTTCCGCTGTAACAGCTCTCAGTCCACTTCAGATGATAACTCTTCCCGCTGTAACAGCTCTCAGTCCACTTTAGATGATAACTCTTTCCGCTGTAACAGCTCTCAGTCCACTTTAGGTGATAACTCTTCCCACTGTAACAGCTCTCAGTCCACTTTAGATGATAACTCTTTCTGCTGTAACAGCTCTCAGTCCACTTTAGGTGATAACTCTTCCCACTGTAACAGCTCTCAGTCCACTTTAGATGATAACTCTTTCCGCTGTAACAGCTCTCAGTCCACTTTAGATGATAACTCTTCCCGCTGTAACAGCTCTCAGTCCACTTTAGATGATAACTCTTTCCGCTGTAACAGCTCTCAGTCCACTTTAGATGATAACTCTTTCTGCTGTAACAGCTCTCAGTCCACTTTAGGTGATAACTCTTCCCACTGTAACAGCTCTCAGTCCACTTTAGATGATAACTCTTTCCGCTGTAACCGCTCTCAGTCCACTTTAGATGATAACTCTTCCCGCTGTAACAGCTCTCAGTCCACTTTAGATGATAACTCTTTCTGCTGTAACAGCTCTCAGTCCACTTTAGATGATAACTCTTTCCACTGTAACAGCTCTAAGTCCACTTTAGATGACAACTCTTTCCGCTGTAACAGCTCTCAGTCCACTTTAGATGATAACTCTTTCCGCTGTAACAGCTCTCAGTCCACTTTAGATGTTAACTCTTCCCACTGTAACAGCTCTCAGTCCACTTTAGATGATAACTCTTTCCGCTGTAACAGCTCTCAGTCCACTGTAGATAACTTTTCCCACTGTAACAGCTCTCAGTCAACTTTAGATGATAACTCTTTCCGCTGTAACAGCTCTCAGTCCACTTTAGATGATCTTTTTCCGCTGTAACAGCTCTCAGTCCACTTTAGATGATAACTCTTTCCGCTGTAACAGCTCTCAGTCCACTTTAGATGATAACTCTTTCCGCTGTAACAGCTCTCAGTCCACATTAGAAAACTCTTCCCACTGTAACAGCTCTCAGTCCACTTTAGGTGATAACTCTTTCCGCTGTAACAGCTCTCAATCCACTTTAGATGATAACTCTTTCCGCAGTAACAGCTCTCAGTCCACTTTAGATGATAACTCTTTCTGCTGTAACAGCTCTCAATCCACTTTAGACGATAACTCTTTCCGCTGTAACGGCTCTCAGTCCACTTTAGATGACAACTCTTTCCGCTGTAACAGCTCTCAGTCCACTTTAGATGATAACTCTTTCTGCTGTAACAGCTCTCAATCCACTTTAGATGATAACTCTTCCCACTGTAACAGCTCTCAATCCACTTTAGATGATAACTCTTTCCGCTGTAACAGCTCTCAGTCCACTTTAGATGATAACTCTTTCCGCTGTAACAGCTCTCAATCCACTTTAGATGATAACTCTTTCCGCTATAACAGCTCTGTCCACTTTAGATGATAACTCTTCCCACTGTAACAGCTCTCAGTCCACTTTAGATGATAACTCTTTCCGCTGTAACAGCTCTCAGTCCACTTTAGATGATAACTCTTTCCGCTGTAACAGCTCTCAGTCCACTTTAGATGATAACTCTTTCCGCTGTAACAGCTCTAAGTCCACTTTAGATGATAACTCTTTCCGCTGTAACAGCTCTCAGTCCACTTTAGATGATAACTATTTCCGCTGTAGTCCACTTTAGATGATAACTCTTTCCGCTGTAACAGCTCTCAGTCCACTTTAGATAACTCTTCCCACTGTAACAGCTCTCAGTCTACTTTAGATGATAACTCTTTCTGCTGTAACAGCTCTCAGTCCACTTTAGGTGATAACTCTTGCCACTGTAACAGCTCTCAGTCCACTTTAGATGATAACTCTTTCCGCTGTAACAGCTCTCAGTCCACTTTAGATGATAACTCTTCCCGCTGTAACAGCTCTCAGTCCACTTTAGATGATAACTCTTTCCGCTGTAACAGCTCTCAGTCCACTTTAGATGATAACTCTTTCCGCTGTAACAGCTCTCAGTCCACTTTAGATGTTAACTCTTCCCACTGTAACAGCTCTCAGTCCACTTTAGATGATAACTCTTTCCGCTGTAACAGCTCTCAGTCCACTTTAGATAACTTTTACCACTGTAACAGCTCTCAGTCAACTTTAGATGATAACTCTTTCCGCTGTAACAGCTCTCAGTCCACTTTAGATGATAACTCTTTCCGCTGTAACAGCTCTCAGTCCACTTTAGATGATAACTCTTTCCGCTGTAACAGCTCTCAGTCCACTTTAGAAAACTCTTCCCACTGTAACAGCTCTCAGTCCACTTTAGGTGATAACTCTTTCTGCTGTAACAGCTCTCAATCCACTTTAGATGATAACTCTTTCCGCAGTAACAGCTCTCAGTCCACTTTAGATGATAACTCTTTCTGCTGTAACAGCTCTCAATCCACTTTAGACGATAACTCTTTCCGCTGTAACGGCTCTCAGTCCACTTTAGATGACAACTCTTTCCGCTGTAACAGCTCTCAGTCCACTTTAGGTGATAACTCTTTCACTGTAACAGCTCTCAATCCACTTTAGATGATAACTCTTTCTGCTGTAACAGCTCTCAATCCACTTTAGACGATAACTCTTTCCGCTGTAACGGCTCTCAGTCCACTTTAGATGATAACTCTTTCCGCTGTAACAGCTCTCAGTCCACTTTAGATGATAACTCTTTCTGCTGTAACAGCTCTCAATCCACTTTAGATGATAACTCTTCCCACTGTAACAGCTCTCAGTCCACTTTAGATGATAACTCTTTCCGCTGTAACAGCTCTCAGTCCACTTTAGATGATAACTCTTTCCGCTGTAACAGCTCTCAGTCCACTTTAGATGATAACTCTTTCTGCTGTAACAGCTCTCAATCCACTTTAGATGATAACTCTTCCCACTGTAACAGCTCTCAGTCCACTTTAGATGATAACTCTTTCCACTGTAACAGCTCTCAGTCCACTTTAGATGATAACTCTTTCCGCAGTAACAGCTCTCAGTCCACTTTAGATGATAACTCTTTCTGCTGTAACAGCTCTCAATCCACTTTAGACGATAACTCTTTCCGCTGTAACGGCTCTCAGTCCACTTTAGATGACAACTCTTTCCGCTGTAACAGCTCTCAGTCCACTTTAGATGATAACTCTTTCCGCTGTAACAGCTTTCAGTCCACTTTAGGTGATAACTCTTTCCGCTGTAACAGCTCTCAGTCCACTTTAGATAACTTTTACCACTGTAACAGCTCTCAGTCAACTTTAGATGATAACTCTTTCCGCTGTAACAGCTCTCAGTCCACTTTAGATGATAACTCTTTCCGCTGTAACAGCTCTCAGTCCACTTTAGATGATAACTCTTTCCGCTGTAACAGCTCTCAGTCCACTTTAGAAAACTCTTCCCACTGTAACAGCTCTCAGTCCACTTTAGGTGATAACTCTTTCCGTTGTAACAGCTCTCAATCCACTTTAGATGATAACTCTTTCCGCAGTAACAGCTCTCAGTCCACTTTAGATGATAACTCTTTCTGCTGTAACAGCTCTCAATCCACTTTAGACGATAACTCTTTCCGCTGTAACGGCTCTCAGTCCACTTTAGATGACAACTCTTTCCGCTGTAACAGCTCTCAGTCCACTTTAGGTGATAACTCTTTCACTGTAACAGCTCTCAATCCACTTTAGATGATAACTCTTTCTGCTGTAACAGCTCTCAATCCACTTTAGACGATAACTCTTTCCGCTGTAACGGCTCTCAGTCCACTTTAGATGATAACTCTTCCCACTGTAACAGCTCTCAGTCCACTTTAGATGATAACTCTTTCCGCTGTAACAGCTCTCAGTCCACTTTAGATGATAACTCTTTCCGCTGTAACAGCTCTCAGTCCACTTTAGATGATAACTCTTTCTGCTGTAACAGCTCTCAATCCACTTTAGATGATAACTCTTCCCACTGTAACAGCTCTCAGTCCACTTTAGATGATAACTCTTTCCACTGTAACAGCTCTCAGTCCACTTTAGATGATAACTCTTTCCGCAGTAACAGCTCTCAGTCCACTTTAGATGATAACTCTTTCTGCTGTAACAGCTCTCAATCCACTTTAGACGATAACTCTTTCCGCTGTAACGGCTCTCAGTCCACTTTAGATGACAACTCTTTCCGCTGTAACAGCTCTCAGTCCACTTTAGATGATAACTCTTTCCGCTGTAACAGCTCTCAGTCCACTTTAGGTGATAACTCTTTCCGCTGTAACAGCTCTCAGTCCACTTTAGATGATAACTCTTTCCGCAGTAACAGCTCTCAGTCCACTTTAGATGATAACTCTTTCTGCTGTAACAGCTCTCAATCCACTTTAGACGATAACTCTTTCCGCTGTAACGGCTCTCAGTCCACTTTAGATGACAACTCTTTCCGCTGTAACAGCTCTCAGTCCACTTTAGATGATAACTCTTTCCGCTGTAACAGCTCTCAGTCCACTTTAGGTGATAACTCTTTCCGCTGTAACAGCTCTCAGTCCACTTTAGATAACTCTTCCCACTGTAACAGCTCTCAGTCCACTTTAGATGATAACTCTTCCCACTGTAACAGCTCTCAGTCCACTTTAGATGATAACTCTTTCCACTGTAACAGCTCTCAGTCCACTTTAGATGATAACTCTTCCCGCTGTAACAGCTCTCAGTCCACTTTAGATGATAACTCTTTCCGCTGTAACAGCTCTCAGTCCACTTTAGATGATAACTCTTTCCGCTGTAACAGCTCTCAGTCCACTTTAGATAACTCTTCCCACTGTAACAGCTCTCAGTCCACTTTAGATGATAACTCTTCCCACTGTAACAGCTCTCAGTCCACTTTAGATGATAACTCTTTCCGCTGTAACAGCTCTCAGTCCACTTTAGATGATAACTCTTCCCGCTGTAACAGCTCTCAGTCCACTTTAGATGATAACTCTTTCCGCTGTAACAGCTCTCAGTCCACTTTAGATGATAACTCTTTCCGCTGTAACAGCTCTCAGTCCACTTTAGATGATAACTCTTTCCGCTGTAACAGCTCTCAGTCCACTTCAGATGATAACTCTTCCCGCTGTAACAGCTCTCAGTCCACTTTAGATGATAACTCTTTCCGCTGTAACAGCTCTCAGTCCACTTTAGATGATAACTCTTTCCGCTGTAACAGCTCTCAGTCCACTTTAGATGATAACTCTTTCCGCTGTAACAGCTCTCAGTCCACTTTAGGTGATAACTCTTCCCACTGTAACAGCTCTCAGTCCACTTTAGATGATAACTCTTTCTGCTGTAACAGCTCTCAGTCCACTTTAGGTGATAACTCTTCCCACTGTAACAGCTCTCAGTCCACTTTAGATGATAACTCTTTCTGCTGTAACAGCTCTCAGTCCACTTTAGATGATAACTCTTCCCGCTGTAACAGCTCTCAGTCCACTTTAGATGATAACTCTTTCCGCTGTAACAGCTCTCAGTCCACTTTAGATGATAACTCTTTCTGCTGTAACAGCTCTCAGTCCACTTTAGGTGATAACTCTTCCCACTGTAACAGCTCTCAGTCCACTTTAGATGATAACTCTTTCCGCTGTAACCGCTCTCAGTCCACTTTAGATGATAACTCTTCCCGCTGTAACAGCTCTCAGTCCACTTTAGATGATAACTCTTTCTGCTGTAACAGCTCTCAGTCCACTTTAGATGATAACTCTTTCCACTGTAACAGCTCTAAGTCCACTTTAGATGACAACTCTTTCCGCTGTAACAGCTCTCAGTCCACTTTAGATGATAACTCTTTCCGCTGTAACAGCTCTCAGTCCACTTTAGATGTTAACTCTTCCCACTGTAACAGCTCTCAGTCCACTTTAGATGATAACTCTTTCCGCTGTAACAGCTCTCAGTCCACTGTAGATAACTTTTCCCACTGTAACAGCTCTCAGTCAACTTTAGATGATAACTCTTTCCGCTGTAACAGCTCTCAGTCCACTTTAGATGATCTTTTTCCGCTGTAACAGCTCTCAGTCCACTTTAGATGATAACTCTTTCCGCTGTAACAGCTCTCAGTCCACTTTAGATGATAACTCTTTCCGCTGTAACAGCTCTCAGTCCACATTAGAAAACTCTTCCCACTGTAACAGCTCTCAGTCCACTTTAGGTGATAACTCTTTCCGCTGTAACAGCTCTCAATCCACTTTAGATGATAACTCTTTCCGCAGTAACAGCTCTCAGTCCACTTTAGATGATAACTCTTTCTGCTGTAACAGCTCTCAATCCACTTTAGACGATAACTCTTTCCGCTGTAACGGCTCTCAGTCCACTTTAGATGACAACTCTTTCCGCTGTAACAGCTCTCAGTCCACTTTAGATGATAACTCTTTCTGCTGTAACAGCTCTCAATCCACTTTAGATGATAACTCTTCCCACTGTAACAGCTCTCAATCCACTTTAGATGATAACTCTTTCCGCTGTAACAGCTCTCAGTCCACTTTAGATGATAACTCTTTCCGCTGTAACAGCTCTCAATCCACTTTAGATGATAACTCTTTCCGCTATAACAGCTCTGTCCACTTTAGATGATAACTCTTCCCACTGTAACAGCTCTCAGTCCACTTTAGATGATAACTCTTTCCGCTGTAACAGCTCTCAGTCCACTTTAGATGATAACTCTTTCCGCTGTAACAGCTCTCAGTCCACTTTAGATGATAACTCTTTCCGCTGTAACAGCTCTAAGTCCACTTTAGATGATAACTCTTTCCGCTGTAACAGCTCTCAGTCCACTTTAGATGATAACTCTTTCCGCTGTAGTCCACTTTAGATGATAACTCTTTCCGCTGTAACAGCTCTCAGTCCACTTTAGATAACTCTTCCCACTGTAACAGCTCTCAGTCTACTTTAGATGATAACTCTTTCTGCTGTAACAGCTCTCAGTCCACTTTAGGTGATAACTCTTGCCACTGTAACAGCTCTCAGTCCACTTTAGATGATAACTCTTTCCGCTGTAACAGCTCTCAGTCCACTTTAGATGATAACTCTTCCCGCTGTAACAGCTCTCAGTCCACTTTAGATGATAACTCTTTCCGCTGTAACAGCTCTCAGTCCACTTTAGATGATAACTCTTTCCGCTGTAACAGCTCTCAGTCCACTTTAGATGTTAACTCTTCCCACTGTAACAGCTCTCAGTCCACTTTAGATGATAACTCTTTCCGCTGTAACAGCTCTCAGTCCACTTTAGATAACTTTTACCACTGTAACAGCTCTCAGTCAACTTTAGATGATAACTCTTTCCGCTGTAACAGCTCTCAGTCCACTTTAGATGATAACTCTTTCCGCTGTAACAGCTCTCAGTCCACTTTAGATGATAACTCTTTCCGCTGTAACAGCTCTCAGTCCACTTTAGAAAACTCTTCCCACTGTAACAGCTCTCAGTCCACTTTAGGTGATAACTCTTTCCGCTGTAACAGCTCTCAATCCACTTTAGATGATAACTTTTTCCGCAGTAACAGCTCTCAGTCCACTTTAGATGATAACTCTTTCTGCTGTAACAGCTTTCAATCCACTTTAGACGATAACTCTTTCCGCTGTAACGGCTCTCAGTCCACTTTAGATGACAACTCTTTCCGCTGTAACAGCTCTCAGTCCACTTTAGGTGATAACTCTTTCACTGTAACAGCTCTCAATCCACTTTAGATGATAACTCTTTCTGCTCTAACAGCTCTCAATCCACTTTAGACGATAACTCTTTCCGCTGTAACGGCTCTCAGTCCACTTTAGATGATAACTCTTTCCGCTGTAACAGCTCTCAGTCCACTTTAGATGATAACTCTTTCTGCTGTAACAGCTCTCAATCCACTTTAGATGATAACTCTTCCCACTGTAACAGCTCTCAGTCCACTTTAGATGATAACTCTTTCCGCTGTAACAGCTCTCAGTCCACTTTAGATGATAACTCTTTCCGCTGTAACAGCTCTCAGTCCACTTTAGATGATAACTCTTTCTGCTGTAACAGCTCTCAATCCACTTTAGATGATAACTCTTCCCACTGTAACAGCTCTCAGTCCACTTTAGATGATAACTCTTTCCACTGTAACAGCTCTCAGTCCACTTTAGATGATAACTCTTTCCGCAGTAACAGCTCTCAGTCCACTTTAGATGATAACTCTTTCTGCTGTAACAGCTCTCAATCCACTTTAGACGATAACTCTTTCCGCTGTAACGGCTCTCAGTCCACTTTAGATGACAACTCTTTCCGCTGTAACAGCTCTCAGTCCACTTTAGATGATAACTCTTTCCGCTGTAACAGCTCTCAGTCCACTTTAGGTGATAACTCTTTCCGCTGTAACAGCTCTCAGTCCACTTTAGATGATAACTCTTTCCGCTGTAACAGCTCTAAGTCCACTTTAGATGATAACTCTTTCCGCTGTAACAGCTCTCAGTCCACTTTAGATGATAACTCTTTCCGCTGTAACAGCTGTCAGTCCACTTTAGATGATAACTCTTTCCGCTGTAGTCCACTTTAGATGATAACTCTTTCCGCTGTAACAGCTCTCAGTCCACTTTAGATAACTCTTCCCACTGTAACAGCTCTCAGTCCACTTTAGATGATAACTCTTTCTGCTGTAACAGCTCTCAGTCCACTTTAGATGATAACTCTTCCCACTGTAACAGCTCTCAGTCCACTTTAGATAACTCTTCCCACTGTAACAGCTCTCAGTCCACTTTAGATAACTCTTCCCACTGTAACAGCTCTCAGTCCACTTTAGATGATAACTCTTTCCGCTGTAACAGCTCTCAGTCCACTTTAGATAACTCTTCCCACTGTAACAGCTCTCAGTCCACTTTAGATGATAACTCTTCCCACTGTAACAGCTCTCAGTCCACTTTAGATGATAACTCTTTCCGCTGTAACAGCTCTCAGTCCACTTTAGATGATAACTCTTCCCACTGTAACAGCTCTCAGTCCACTTTAGATGATAACTCTTTCCGCTGTAACAGCTCTCAGTCCACTTTAGATGATAACTCTTTCCGCTGTAACAGCTCTCAGTCCACTTTAGATGATAACTCTTTCTGCTGTAACAGCTCTCAGTCCACTTTAGATGATAACTCTTTCTGCTGTAACAGCTCTCAGTCCACTTTAGATGATAACTCTTTCTGCTGTAACAGCTCTCAGTCCACTTTAGGTGATAACTCTTCCCACTGTAACAGCTCTCAGTCCACTTTAGATGATAACTCTTTCCGCTGTAACAGCTCTCAGTCCACTTTAGATGATAACTCTTCCCGCTGTAACAGCTCTCAGTCCACTTTAGATGATAACTCTTTCCGCTGTAACAGCTCTCAGTCCACTTTAGATGATAACTCTTTCTGCTGTAACAGCTCTCAGTCAACTTTAGGTGATAACTCTTCCCACTGTAACAGCTCTCAGTCCACTTTAGATGATAACTCTTTCCGCTGTAACAGCTCTCAGTCCACTTTAGATGATAACTCTTCCCGCTGTAACAGCTCTCAGTCCACTTTAGATGATAACTCTTTCCGCTGTAACAGCTCTCAGTCCACTTTAGATGATAACTCTTTCCGCTGTAACAGCTCTCAGTCCACTTTAGATGATAACTCTTTCCGCTGTAACAGCTCTCAGTCCACTTCAGATGATAACTCTTCCCGCTGTAACAGCTCTCAGTCCACTTTAGATGATAACTCTTTCTGCTGTAACAGCTCTCAGTCCACTTTAGGTGATAACTCTTCCCACTGTAACAGCTCTCAGTCCACTTTAGATGATAACGCTTTCTGCTGTAACAGCTCTCAGTCCACTTTAGGTGATAACTCTTCCCACTGTAACAGCTCTCAGTCCACTTTAGATGATAACTCTTTCTGCTGTAACAGCTCTCAGTCCACTTTAGGTGATAACTCTTCCCACTGTAACAGCTCTCAGTCCACTTTAGATGATAACTCTTTCCGCTGTAACAGCTCTCAGTCCACTTTAGATGATAACTCTTCCCGCTGTAACAGCTCTCAGTCCACTTTAGATGATAACTCTTTCCGCTGTAACAGCTCTCAGTCCACTTTAGATGATAACTCTTTCTGCTGTAACAGCTCTCAGTCCACTTTAGGTGATAACTCTTCCCGCTGTAACAGCTCTCAGTCCACTTTAGATGATAACTCTTTCCGCTGTAACAGCTCTCAGTCCACTTTAGATGATAACTCTTCCCGCTGTAACAGCTCTCAGTCCACTTTAGATGATAACTCTTTCTGCTGTAACAGCTCTCAGTCCACTTTAGATGATAACTCTTTCCACTGTAACAGCTCTAAGTCCACTTTAGATGACAACTCTTTCCGCTGTAACAGCTCTCAGTCCACTTTAGATGTTAACTCTTCCCACTGTAACAGCTCTCAGTCCACTTTAGATGATAACTCTTTCCGCTGTAACAGCTCTCAGTCCACTGTAGATAACTTTTCCCACTGTAACAGCTCTCAGTCAACTTTAGATGATAACTCTTTCCGCTGTAACAGCTCTCAGTCCACTTTAGATGATCTTTTTCCGCTGTAACAGCTCTCAGTCCACTTTAGATGATAACTCTTTCCGCTGTAACAGCTCTCAGTCCACTTTAGATGATAACTCTTTCCGCTGTAACAGCTCTCAGTCCACATTAGAAAACTCTTCCCACTGTAACAGCTCTCAGTCCACTTTAGGTGATAACTCTTTCCGCTGTAACAGCTCTCAATCCACTTTAGATGATAACTCTTTCCGCAGTAACAGCTCTCAGTCCACTTTAGATGATAACTCTTTCTGCTGTAACAGCTCTCAATCCACTTTAGACGATAACTCTTTCCGCTGTAACGGCTCTCAGTCCACTTTAGATGACAACTCTTTCCGCTGTAACAGCTCTCAGTCCACTTTAGATGATAACTCTTTCTGCTGTAACAGCTCTCAATCCACTTTAGATGATAACTCTTCCCACTGTAACAGCTCTCAATCCACTTTAGATGATAACTCTTTCCGCTGTAACAGCTCTCAGTCCACTTTAGATGATAACTCTTTCCGCTGTAACAGCTCTCAATCCACTTTAGATGATAACTCTTTCCGCTATAACAGCTCTGTCCACTTTAGATGATAACTCTTCCCACTGTAACAGCTCTCAGTCCACTTTAGATGATAACTCTTTCCGCTGTAACAGCTCTCAGTCCACTTTAGATGATAACTCTTTCCGCTGTAACAGCTCTCAGTCCACTTTAGATGATAACTCTTTCCGCTGTAACAGCTCTCAGTCCACTTTAGATGATAACTCTTTCCGCTGTAACAGCTCTCAGTCCACTTTAGATGATAACTCTTTCCGCTGTAGTCCACTTTAGATGATAACTCTTTCCGCTGTAACAGCTCTCAGTCCACTTTAGATAACTCTTCCCACAGTAACAGCTCTCAGTCCACTTTAGATGATAACTCTTTCTGCTGTAACAGCTCTCAGTCCACTTTAGGTGATAACTCTTCCCACTGTAACAGCTCTCAGTCCACTTTAGATGATAACTCTTTCCGCTGTAACAGCTCTCAGTCCACTTTAGATGATAACTCTTCCCGCTGTAACAGCTCTCAGTCCACTTTAGATGATAACTCTTTCCGCTGTAACAGCTCTCAGTCCACTTTAGATGATAACTCTTTCCGCTGTAACAGCTCTCAGTCCACTTTAGATGTTAACTCTTCCCACTGTAACAGCTCTCAGTCCACATTAGATGATAACTCTTTCCGCTGTAACAGCTCTCAGTCCACTTTAGATAACTTTTACCACTGTAACAGCTCTCAGTCAACTTTAGATGATAACTCTTTCCGCTGTAACAGCTCTCAGTCCACTTTAGATGATAACTCTTTCCGCTGTAACAGCTCTCAGTCCACTTTAGATGATAACTCTTTCCGCTGTAACAGCTCTCAGTCCACTTTAGATGATAACTCTTTCCGCTGTAACAGCTCTCAGTCCACTTTAGAAAACTCTTCCCACTGTAACAGCTCTCAATCCACTTTAGATGATAACTCTTTCCGCAGTAACAGCTCTCAGTCCACTTTAGATGATAACTCTTTCTGCTGTAACAGCTCTCAATCCACTTTAGACGATAACTCTTTCCGCTGTAACGGCTCTCAGTCCACTTTAGATGACAACTCTTTCCGCTGTAACAGCTCTCAGTCCACTTTAGGTGATAACTCTTTCACTGTAACAGCTCTCAATCCACTTTAGATGATAACTCTTTCTGCTGTAACAGCTCTCAATCCACTTTAGACGATAACTCTTTCCGCTGTAACGGCTCTCAGTCCACTTTAGATGATAACTCTTTCCGCTGTAACAGCTCTCAGTCCACTTTAGATGATAACTCTTTCTGCTGTAACAGCTCTCAATCCACTTTAGATGATAACTCTTCCCACTGTAACAGCTCTCAGTCCACTTTAGATGATAACTCTTTCCGCTGTAACAGCTCTCAGTCCACTTTAGATCATAACTCTTTCCGCTGTAACAGCTCTCAGTCCACTTTAGATGATAACTCTTTCTGCTGTAACAGCTCTCAATCCACTTTAGATGATAACTCTCCCCACTGTAACAGCTCTCAGTCCACTTTAGATGATAACTCTTTCCACTGTAACAGCTCTCAGTCCACTTTAGATGATAACTCTTTCCGCTGTAACAGCTCTCAGTCCACTTTAGATGATAACTCTTTCCGCTGTAACAGCTC
>JAVALU010000385.1:0-23702 GCA_030770095.1 Gila robusta
AGCGGGACAAGTTGGGGAGCTCTAGCCAGGCTCCCAAGAACTGTACCAGCGGGGTCATGCGAATCACAGACTTCCCGTCGGTGGGGCAGCGAGGCGGTATGACTGGCCCGGAATTTTTCGGTTCACGTACCTACCCGAAATAAATTTCTGCATCAAAATTCATAGACAAGACAAGTAGTTTGTTTAGGCATGGTTTATAAGGAATTACAAACTGTCAGGTGTCGAAGAAGGCAATAGAATCCAGTTGCGAAGTAACAGCCGTTTATTAGAAGACACAGAGAACAGAATGATGTAGATGAAGAAGATAGAGCAGGCGGGGTCACTGGGAACGCAGGGACAGCAATGGGCAGCAGGAACCAGGCAGAGTCCAGAACGGCAACCGTATTCCAGGAACCGGAGACACGAGAACAGGAACTGAGGAGAAACGGAGAACCTGAGAGCACAAGCCCAAGGAAGCCTCGACAACAATCTGACAAAGACAAGCTGAAAACACACACAATAAATAGCTGACTAAATGAGAGACAGCTGGTGCTGATCCGCTCATCAGCACCCTAACGAGTCATGCCCACAATCAACGCACATTGAAACACAGACATACGACAACGGCGAGACAGTGAGTCCGTGAACCGTGACACAAACCTGCGCACATATATTCAAACGCACATAACTATAGAATCAATTCTTAATGCGCATGTGAACGCCATCAGCGTCTATCACAGGTTCGCGTTTAAAGTCTGTTTAGAGAGAACGGTGTCGTCTTAGCGGCCCCTATTTTAATAACAAATGATCATTTAGACGGAAGTGAATCAATCAAAACTAACTTTAGCTGGAAAAAACATTATTCAAGAACCACTATAAAACCAAACCAATTTCTGTTACCTTAAATTATATGTTTATCTCTGTAAAGCTGCTTTGAAACAATCTACATTGTTAAAAGCGCTATATAAATGGAGATGACTTGACATAAACTCAGAATTTTGTGCTATAAAGTCAGAATTGCCTGATATAAAGTCAGAATTGCGTGATATAAAGTCAGAATTGCATGATGTAAAGTCCCAATTGCAAGTTAAGTCAAAATTACGAGTTATAAAGTCAGAATTGCGTGATATAAAATCGCAATTGCAAGTTAAGTCAAAATTATGAGTTATAAAATCAGAATTGCATGATATAAAGTCAGAATTGCGTGATAAAAAGACGCAATTGCGAGTTATAAAGTCAGAATTGCGTGATATAAAATCGCAATTGCAAGTTAAGTAAAAATTATGAGTTATAAAGTCAGAATTGCCTGATATACTGTAAAGACGCAATTGCGAGTTACAGTATAAAGTCAGAATTGTGTGATATAGTCGCAATTGCAAGTTAAGTCAAAATTATGAGTTATAAAGTCAGAATTGCCTGATATATAGTCCGAATTTCGTGTTATAAAGTTGGAATTGCGAGTTATAAAGTCAGAATTGCGTGATATAAAGTCGCAATTGCAAGTTAAGTCAAAATTACAAGTTATAATGTCAGAATTGCGTGATAAAAAGATACAATTGCGAGTTATAAAGTCAGAATTGCGTGATATAAAGTCAGAATTGCCTGATATAAAGTCGCAATTGCAAGTTAAAAAGTCAGAATTGAGTATTAAACAATTGGCTATATTTTATGTGTGATCTAATTCTTTTTAACTAATTCATTCTTTCATAACTAATTCAGCTTTTCTTTTTAATATTCAACTTAATGTCATCCGTCAACTTAGATGAGGCTGTTTGATGTTGCTTGTCATAAATGTGACATTGATAATATAGTAGGAATGCACCGATATGAAAATATGGGCCGATGCGATAAACGATAGTTCCTCATATTTGAAAGCCGACAACCGATATATTGGCCGATAAATCTAAATCCATATTCTTATATAATTTTTGAGAGCCTGATTACAAAAACAAAAGTCTCACTATGTCCCAATCACACAATTATAATTTTCTCATGACCATTTTATGTAGCCGATATGACAGACAACTGTTGCACTACTTACTGTATTTTCCTTTTTGAAGTGATTCCAATCATATTTCACGCAATTCAAAACCATCATGTTGAACAGTGCGCATCTGAAGAGTCTCAGCTGAAGGAAATGATACAATATTTATTAAATTTATTATATCCGCCAAATTTTCTAATCGGACCGATAACATTAAAAATTAACATATATCAGCCGATACCGATATAGTGACCGATATATCGAGCATCCCTATACAGATTAAATAAATAATACATTTATACATTTATTAATTTAGCTGACGCTTTTATCCAAAGCGACTTACAATTGCTATATTTCAGAGGTCGCACGCCTCTGGAGCAACTAGGGGTTAAGTGTCTTGCTCAGGGACACATTGGTCTCTCACACCAAAGGCATGTGACTTATCCACTGCGCCATCACCACCCCCATAATAACATACTGTATACACACAATAACATACACACCATAATAACATACTGTATCTCTTTTTCTATTATTTTGTTGTGTCTGTATTACAATGTCAAGGAGAAGCGCCCAGCATGCACCTGTTTATATTTGCATAGGTAAATAACTGCAGAAGAGTAAAAAAAGACGTTCAATTTTGCATGATCTGAAAATTTACTCTGCTTATCACAAACACATAATGCATTTACACAAATACAGGTGACCTCAAAACTAACAAAGAGCAAATCTTTAATGCTTTGCATCTCTGAACTCAATGTCATACTTGTGAAAAACAACAATGACATAAATGGAAGTTAATTTGAGAAGAAAAACTTTAAAGGAGGATGGATTTCAGAAACATCTGTAAATGATGAATAAAGTACTTTCTATCTTTCTGAGGCGACACTGTATGTTTTGCGTAGACTTGTAAATCACTTTGTCCTTCATTTACATGCTCCAAAAGGACATTTACACTGAAAAAAGGATAGATTAAGATTACACACACTACAAACCACTCAAAACAATTAAAGTTCATCTGTTTATCTCTTCATATTAATTATTCATGACAAAATTATAGAAAAGACATGCTCTGGTTGTTATATTAGTTATGGAATCATGGCTACTATCACCTGTTCAATGTTTTGATGCAAATTTAACATAACATAATAATAACTTGATGCCTTTATTATAGATTATGTTGCTAGCCCAGAAAATTTTGTATTTTATTTTAAAATTTTATTTTCTTGTATTTAATCTGTGATTTGTATAATTTCATGTGTAACTATTTGTTATCTTGCACCTTCGCTTTATCTTGGCAAGGTTGCCATTTCAATTGAGAACGTGTTCTCTACGTGCTCATCTGGTTAAATAAAGGTATATATATATATATATATATATATATATATATATATATATATATACATATATATATATATTATGTCTGATCTGCCACTGAAGATCAATATGAGATCAACCTGAGATCAATCTGAAATCAATCTGAGATCAATCTGAAATCAATCTGAAATCAATCTGAAATCAATCTGAGATCAATATGAGATCAATATGAGATCAACTCAAGATCAATCTGAAATCAATCTGAGATCAATCTGAAATCAATCTGAAATCAATCTGAAATGAATCTGAGATCGATACTCTGCAGGAACTAAATCATGGAACATTTAAATATACAGATGGCATGATGACTGATATTCTTGTATATTAAACTAGTTTAAATGTGTAACATCTGCTTCAAAGTATAAATATGATAATTAGTGTTTCTAAGACGGTCTACAAAAAAGACTCATGTAGGAGGAGCCACAAAAAATGATTCAATCCACACTTTGCATATCAAAGAATGAAATTCCCTTCTTGACGTAGAAAACCCATTTAAAGAGGACAGGATTGAGAAACATCCTGATAACTCGCGATCACTACAGGACCAGTGGGCCTAAACTTCATCCGTCGAGACTTCATTCAGAAGAGAACTGGTAATTACACTGTACTTTTACAGATACAACTTCACACTTTCTCCACTGATTAATAATGTTGTAATGACAATTCCATCAACAGATTTTATGGATGTTTTGTCATTGATCAACTCTGTTTTCTGAGCATCACCTGTTCTTGTTGTAGATATACATGTCATTTAACTGCATTATTTTCTTATGTTTTCATAATTTGGCTACGCTGCACAGAACACATCCATAAAACATGAAATCACTTTTCCTCACACAAATACATTTAACCTAAGAAAAATTAAGTAAATTTGTCAACTATAGGGGTGGGCATTATGACCAAAATTCACGGTAACGATATATTTCAAGATATAGTTATTCTCGAAAAATCAACAAAAAGGGCTTTGTATAATAAATAAACCCAAATACTTTAGAATTGAAAAGTACTTCACCTTGTTTGATTTTTTTTTCTTTTTTTTTTTTTTTTCTTTATGTTTAAATGTGTCCCCCGGTACATTTTTGCCATGTCAGCTTATTATAGGCATACTGCGTCTTTAAGGGGCTTTTTTGCTCTTTTTGTGATATCTTTTGCAACCCGTCACCTGGAGCTTTAATCAAGATAAGTTCAGAAGTGACTAAAAGGAGAGCAGCAGTATGAAAACCGAACAGCAGCTACTGTTAGTGTTGACTAAGTAGTTTAAATTATACAAACCTTGTTACTGCGTCATTATTTTACCATAGCCCATATTATTCTACGCTCCCTCTCAGTGTGTGTGCGTGTGCACGCGCGCGTCTTTTGCATAAGTAAAATGCGATCGGTTCATTTGACACGGAGTGTCAAGTTGTAATCACGTATCGAATCAAAGGAAGATTTTATCAGCTGGTTCAGTGGCCAATTGTTTGGAGTTAGAAATATATAACTCGCGCTGCATATTTAGTAATTGTGCCTCAGATACAGGATTATACATTAACATTCGCTTTAACAAGCAGGTTGTTCATTACCACGGCAACCGCTTGCGTGTCATGCTGAATGCGATTTATACATAAGAGACGGAAAGATGCAGATAACTAGATTACTACATAACTACATTAGCCTATTTAAGGTTATTTCTATTCGTTACGGTATTGATATGAACTGTTGTTGTCAAGTAAGCTTAATGCTTTCCAGGGGCGGATCTAGAAAAACATTTATGGGGTGGCGAGAGGGAGGCAGGAATTTTTGAGGGGTGGCAACATATGACAGACGTATATACTGAATTTAATCATAGTTATCACTATTTGATGAGAAATGTTATGTACACACTACAAAAGGGCACAGGCTGCCATTTACAAACTCGTACAGACAAACTTAATCTCATGGAATCATGTCTTGCATTTGAGGTTTCATGTGAAACAGTTCATATTATGAATAAGCAGGGGTTAAATTGGGAATTATTATGTGGGGGTGCTCTCCCTAGGGGGGTCCGGGGGTATGCCCCCCTGGGATTTTTTGAAAAGTAAACCATTAAATGGCACTTTCTGGAGAGTTTTATGCAAAGAAATGGAGAAATTGAGTATTACATGATATGTGAAAAACTGCAAGGTTAAAAGCATATACTTTGCATTGTTGTAGTATCAACAGGTATTAGGACATTTAGCATTTACATTACTGTTAATCAGTCATCACTTGATTACACATTGTATTGCCTTCACTGTAAAAAAAGATTAGTTGACTCAACTTAACTAAGTCAAGTAATCTTGTTGCTTTGACTGAGTTAAGTTGAGTCAACTTATAGTGTCAAGTTTATTGCACTTCAAAACACGAGTTGACTCAACTTCCTGTATCAAGTAATGTGGACTGGAAAACATTAAGAGAACTAAAAAAAAGATGTTGGTTGAACTTTACCATCCAGCTCGTCAGGAGCAGCTGGGGTTAGGTGTCTTGCTCATGGACACCTCGACACTTGGTCAGGTGGAACCGGGGATTGAACAACCAACCTTCTGGTTTGTAGACAACCTACATGAACCACTGAGCCACTGCCGCTCAGATTTTAGCAAGTTAGTTTACAGAAATTACTAGATTTCAAAAATTTAAGCAAACTAATACAAAGAATCTACATGAGAATTTAGAATTGGCCAGTCAAACTTAACACTGACACTCTGGCGGCGCTAGCCAGCTGAATTAACAGCGCTCAAAGTCGACACTCAGAGGCTGTGTTCAAAATCATATCCTATACCCTCATTCACTATTCCCTACATTTGTTCACTAATATAGTCCACTTGACTGAGTGAATAATTCAGTTAATTTTCAGTTAATTAAGTTAATTGAGACCCTGATAAACACCTGCTGTTAACAATCAGAATCACTGAAGGAGATAGGAACAAGAAGAACAGAAAAAAAGACGAAATCAAGATAAAAGACATTAAATCTTAGCAAAAGATCTCAGCAGAGGAGGATTAAACATCTCCACAAACAGCATTACCAGCTTCACTTATTACTAACCAGACTGACTTTATTTCTGTCAGACGTCTACAGAAGTTCTTATTAAAAGGTGACAGAGGTTTAGATGTCTTTTTATTTTAATTTGATGTTACCATAATGGTGATCAGTGAATGCTTTAGTTGGGCTCTTGACCCTTGACTTTTGAACATTAGTTGTTCTTTGGCTGCTGTAGGTGTGTCTTTAAAATACATCAGCTATGGCACAAAGCTGAAGACAACAGGGTGACAATGACTGTTTGTTAATAGTCACAATCATTAATGGCCTGAGTTACTGATCTCATTTGCGGCCTAAAGTTGTTAAATGGTTTATGTCTTGTAGTTTTGATGTTGTTGTCATTGTGATTTTACAGATTGAGATCTATCGTGGATTTGATGTAAAGAAAATAATGATTTTAAAAAGGTTATACTCATTTTGAACTTCTTGATCAGCCAGACACACACAGGCATCAATATTTGGTGTATGAATCTCAACAATGGTGACAATCAACAAAAAAGATAACATTAAATTTGAACATCCCAAAATACGCAACTAAAAGTCAACACAAAACCAAAAGCAAAAATAAAAACAAAAAGTAAAAATTAAAGCAAATAACCAGACAAATCAATTCAATTCAATTCAATTCAAATTTATTTGTATAGCGCTTTTCACAATACATATTGTTTCAAAGCAGCTTTACAGAAAGTGCATTTCAGAAATGTACGTAAAAAATACAGTTAGTTAATCATCATGTATTAATTTAGGGCATAACATATCGCCGGCGTTGAGTCGTCTCTTCACAGGCGTCGAGTCGTCTCTTCACAGGCGTTTAGTCATCTCATCGCAAGAGTTGGGGCATCTGAAGTCTCCTTGAGAGGCTGGATACAGACTGTAGCTGAAGAACGCTATTTACCTCAGGACTAGCGTCCCGAGATAACAGCAGAAAAGCAGATGGGAAATAATTAGCGTAGCTGCTGTTCATAATATTAATGCATTCGATCTGATTCAACAGTGGTATAAAAGTTAAGCATTATGTGAATGCTTGGCTGAAGAGATGCGTCTTTAATCTAGTTTTGAACTGGGAGAGCGAGTCTGAGCAACGAACAGTATCAGGAAGGCTATTCCAGAGTTTAGGAGCTAAATGTGAGAACGCCCTCCCTCCTTTAGTGGACTTAGATATCCTAGGAATGACCAGAAGACCTCGAATTTAGTGATCTTAAAGAACGCGATGGATTGTAGGGCGATAGAAGGTCCATTAAATATACAGGAGCTAGACCATTTAGGGCTTTATAGGTCAGTAATAGTACTTTGTAATTGATACGGAACTTAATAGGTAACCAGTGCAGAGATGATAAAATTGGTGTTATATGATCATATTTTCTTGACCTAGTAAGAACTCTAGCAGCTGCATTTTGCACTAACTGTAGCTTGTTTATTGACGATGCAGGACAACCAGCTAATAAAGCATTACAGTAATCTAGTCTCGAGGTCATGAATGCATGAACTAACTTTTCTGCATCAGAAACAGATAGCATGTTACGTAGCTTAGCAATATTTCTAAGGTGGAAAAAGGCTGTTCTTGTAACATATGAAATATGATTTTCGAAAGACAAGTTGCGGTCTAGTATAACACCCAGGTCTTTTACTGTAGTGGATAAAGTAACTGGACATCCTTCTAAATTAAAGTTGTATTGTATGAGGTTTTGTGGGTAATTTTTTGGACCAATAAGTAATACCTCCGTTTTATCTGAATTTAATAGCAGGAAATTACACGTCATCCAGCATTCTATATCTTTAAGACACTCTGTCAATTTAGATAAGTTAGTGTTTTCATCTGGTCTTGATGAAATATATAATTGAGTGTCATCAGCATAACAGTGGAAATTAATTCCATGTTTTCTTATAATATTACCAAGTGGCAGCATATATATTGAGAATAGCAGAGGGCCTAACACCGATCCTTGCGGCACTCCATACTCTACTGACGTTATCTTCGATTTTTCACCATTTAAACAGACAAAATGGTAACGGTCTGATAAGTACGATCTAAACCAGCTTAATGCCTGTCCCTGAACACCAGTGTAGTTTTGTAGTCGATCCAAGAGTATTTTATGATCTATAGTGTCGAACGCAGCGCTAAGATCGAGTAAAACTAGTATTGAGATACAGCCTTGGTCAGAAGCTAAAAGTAAATCATTTGTGATTCTAACAAGCGCAGTTTCTGTGCTATGATGCGGTCTGAATCCTGACTGAAATTTTTCATAGATATCATTTTCTTGCAAGAAAGAGCACAATTGAGCGGACACAATTTTTTCTAGTATTTTAGATATAAATGGAAGATTTGAAATGGGTCTGTAATTTGCTGTAAGTTATTTTGATCTAATTGCGGTTTCTTAATAATAGGTTTTATTACTGCCAGCTTAAATATTTTTGGAACATGACCTAAAGATAAAGACGAGTTAATAATATTGAGAAGAGGCTCTTCCACTACAGGTAACACTTCTTTCAGTAGTTTAGTGGGTATTGGATCTAATAAACATGTTGTTGGTTTCGCTGCAAAGATAAGTTTATTTAGCTCTTCCTGTCCTATAGTTGTAAAGTGGTGTAGTTGTTCTTGAGGGGCGATAATTGAGGCTGAATCATAAGACACCATAGAGGATTGTACATTTATAATTGTTTTTCGGATGCTTTCTATTTTCTCATTGAAGTAATTCATAAAATCATTACAACTATACTGTAACGGAATATTTTGCTCTGGTGATGTCTGTTTATTTGTTAGTCTAGCCACGGTGTTAAATAAAAACCTTGGATTATTTTGGTTATTTTCTATCAGTTTGCGGAGATGCTCAGCCCTGGCTGCTTTTAGAGCCTTTTTATAACGTGACATACTGTCTTTCCACGCGATTCTAAAGACCTCTAAATTAGTTTGTTTCCATTTACGCTCTAAGTTACGAGTTTCTCTCTTGATAACATGCGTAGCACTATTGTACCATGGTGCTTTAGTTTTCTCTCTAACCTTTTTTAATCTAATTGGTGCAACAATATCTAATGTACTAGAGAAAATGGTGCTCAAACTGCTAGTCATTTCCTCTAGTTCATCTGTTTGTTTGGGTTCACTGAGCAGCTGAGATAGATCAGGTAAGCTATTTGTGAATCTATCTATAGTGGTTGGAAGGATTGTTCTGCCTGGTCGATAACGTGACGCAACATGACAAATTTCAGCAGTACGTAATATGCACGTTACCATACAATGATCAGTGAGATCGTCACTTTGCGGTATAATATCTATATCGGTTGGATTGGTTCCATATGATATAATTAAATCTAGTGTATGATTTAGACGATGAGTGGGACCACTGACGTTTTGCTTGACCCCAAAGGAGTTTAATAAATCTGTAAACGCAGTCCCTAACGCATCATTTGTGTTATCTACGTGTATGTTAAAATCTCCAACAATTATTGCTTTATCAGCATTGACCAATATATCTGAGAGAAAGTCTGCAAACTCTTTTAGGAAATCAGCATAGGGCCCTGGAGGTCTATATACGGTCGCCAAGGCTAGAGATAATAGGGATTTCTTTCTTACATCTAAGAGCGTAACATTTAGCACAAGTACTTCGAACGAATTAAACCTGTGACCTGTTTTCTGAGTAACATTAAGGATATCTCTATAGATTGTTGCAACACCGCCGCCACGACCGATCGGACGGGGCTCATGCTTATAACAGTATCCTGGTGGAGTAGACTCATTTAGACCGAAATAATCATTTGGTTTAAGCCAGGTTTCAGTAAGGCACAGAACATCGAAATTATTATCTGTGACCATTTCATTTACAATAACCGCCTTAGGTGTGAGCGATCTAATGTTTAGAAGACCTAGTTTAAGAAATTCTTTTTGTTCACTGATATTTAGATTTTCTGGTTTAATTACAATAAGATTTTTCCTAGAAGATCCTACACTAGATTTATTGTTTGGCCTCACTAGACGAGGAATAGACACAGTTTCTATATCATGTTCTACACTACTTGTATCAATTAAGTTGGGACAGCAGAGATTGTGATTTGGACTTTGACTTACTAGTCAGATGGTGTGTAACGTCTTGGAGATGTTGTCCGACAGCACAGCCGCTCCGATTCTGCTGGGGTGCAGGCCATCAGCACGGTAGAGCCTAGGTCGCTCCCAGAACAGATTCCAATTATTTACAAAGAGCAGTTTCTGTTCATTACACCATGACATTAACCATTCATTTAGAGCAAATAGTCTACTGAACCTTTCTTGCCCTAGTCGGTACGTGGGAAGCGGTCCAGACACGATGATCGTTGCCTCAGGCGCTGTGCTGCGTACCGTCTCGATCAGGCTCCTGTAGTCCTTCTTCAGAACCTCTGTCTGCCGCAGCCGGATGTCGTTTGTTCCCGCATGCAGCACCACAGCTCCGACGCACTCGGCACCGTTCAGGATCTCGGGAACATGTGCAGCGACATCTAGAACACGAGCACCAGGAAAGCAGTGAGTGCGCACATTACCCTTACCTGAGGTAGCGCGGACATGACGGACGATGGAACTGCCGATGATCACGGCGTCGTCACGTTCCGACTCGCGAAGAGGGGAGAAGCGGTTCCGGGTGGAGATCTCGAAGACCGGGAAGGGCGGAGAGGTTCTTGGTCTGGTCCTGGCTCGTGTCTTCCGCTGAGGGATCACCCAGGGTCCATGGCTTTGTGTCGGTGCCGGAGTGAATGAAGCCAGAGATGATCGCGTCCTCCTGGGCAGAGAAACGCACGGAGTAGACGAAGTCGGAGTCAAAAAGTTACTAACCACTGACTTGTGAGCATCGGCGCGTGATGTTTCAAGCGCTGATCGCCGATCCCGCAGCTCGGCTTTCCTCTCTAGCAGACCACGGATCTGCTTCTCCACGGACTCCAGCTCCAACAGCACCGAATGCAGCTCGAATGTGTCCTCACCTGCACTCAGAGGTAACGTTAGACACACATCCGATATATTCGCCATTATAACAGATGAACAGTAAATTAGTAGTGATACTACCAATATCACTACTAATTTAGGACTGGAATGCTGGATATAACCCGTATCCTTTCAGTGAAACGGGTGTAAAATCAGACGGTCGATAGGCGCGAGGCCACGCGTGAAATGCTAGCGGGCTAAAAGGCTAGTAGCTGGGATTCGCAAAGTTGGATCTAAATAGCGATATCGAAGCAATCCGATTGTTTTTTATAGGGAATAGTATCGAGGATAAGTTCACACGATATAAAAATAGAAAGTACTTGTTTATAAATGAGTGGTAAAGAAGAAAATCAAGGATTAATGAATCAATTCGACGGAGCTCCAAACACAAACAAACACCGCACGCAAATCAGCTGCATAATTTATTCATGCTGCAATGCATGCTGGGAGTCATGTTTTTTTTTTTTGGTACCCAACATGTATTGCAGCATAAAACTTATGATTGTCACCACTGTTGAGATTCATACACCAATTATTGATGCATGTGTGTGTCTGACTGATCAAGAAGTTCAAAATGTTCTAAGTATAACCTTTTTAAAATCAGTATTTTCTTTACGTCAAATCCACGATAGATCTCAGTCTGTAAATTCACAATGACAACAAAATCAAAACTACAAGACATTTAACAACTTTAGGCAGCAATTTAGGCAGCAAAAATCTCCATTTAACAACTTTAGGCAGCAAATGAGATCAGTAAATCAGGCCATTATATGATGATTGTGACTATTAACAAACAGTCATTGTCATCCTGTTGTCTTCAACTTTATGCCATAGCTGATGTATTTTAAAGACACACCTACAGCAGCCAAAGAACAACTAATGTTCAAAAGTCAAGGGTCAAGAGCCCAACTAAAGCAATCACTGATCACCATCATGGTAACATCAAATGAAAATAAAATGACATCTAAACCTCTGTCACCTTTTAATAAGAACTTCTGTAGACGTCTGACAGAAATAAAGTCAGTCTGGTTAGTAATAAGTGAAGCTGGTAATGCTGTTTGTGGAGATGTTTAATCCTCCTCTGCTGAGATCTTTTGCTAAGATTTAATGTCTTTTATCTTGATTTCGTCTTTTTTTCTGTTCTTCTTGTTCCTATCTCCTTCAGTGATTCTGATTGTTAACAGCAGGTGTTTATCAGGGTCTCAATTAACTTAATTAACTGAAAATTAACTGAATTATTCACTCAGTCAAGTGGAATATATTAGTGAACAAATGTAGGGAATAGTGAATGAGGGTATAGGATATGATTTTGAACACAGCCTCTGAGTGTCGACTTTGAGCGCTGTTAATTCAGCTGGCTAGCGTCGCCAGAGTGTCAGTGTTAAGTTTGACTGGCCAATTCTCAATTCTCATGTAGATTCTTTGTAGATATTAGTTTGCTTAAATTTTTTAAATCTAGTAATTTCTGTAAACTAACTTGATAAAATCTGAGCGGCAGTGGCTCAGTGGTTCATGTAGGTTGTCTACAAACCAGAGGGTTGGTTGTTCAATCCCCGGTTCCACCTGACCAAGTGTCGAGGTGTCCATGAGCAAGACACCTAACCCCAGCTGCTCCTGATGAGCTGGATGGTAAAGTTCAACCAACATCTTTTTTTTAGTTCTCTTAATGTTTTCCAGTCCACATTACTTGATACAGGAAGTTGAGTCAACTCGTGTTTTGAAGTGCAATAAACTTGACACTATAAGTTGACTCAACTTAACTCAGTCAAAGCAACAAGATTACTTGACTTAGTTAAGTTGAGTCAACTAATCTTTTTTTTACAGTGTTGTTATGATATATAGTGGCCCATACAATGAGCCAAACATAATGTGCACATGAAGAGACAGTGCAGCATATGACAACAGCTGAGAAGATTTGGGTCTGTGGTGACCAGGTCCACCTCACACACACTTCTTCTCCCATTCTCTCTCTTTACAAGTACAACACACACACACACACACACACACACATACACACACACACACACAGCCTACTCTGCGTCATTTCACATCAAGGTATGCACAAGTCACAAAAATTAAGATCAATCTATCCTTGTGGAAAGGTTGCTTGGTAGCTAAAAGTAGGTCTATCAAGTCTTACATTTCTGTAATTCACACAGATCAAATACAAATATACTGACTGAATAGATTGCTAGTTTATTTTGAGTAGCCAACTAAGTTAGCAGTTCTCTTGGCAGTTTGCTGATAATCCGGTGTCTGAAGTAAAATGCTCAAAACATCTCCTGAGATAAATCACATGGTCAACCTAGTCTTGGTTATTTAATTTAATCTTATTTACCTTACCTTGTCATTCAAGGCCAGGGCACTTTTTGTACATTTCTGGAACTTTTGCGCGATTCCACATCCCGCGGAACATTCATTACATATTGCTGCGTACATTTATCCGTGTCACCTAGAAGCGCATGCGCGAGCGGTGCGCGATCGACAACGAGATTAAGCCCCGGCCCAATTTAACCACTGGGAATAATGACCATACAATGTAATCTCACGTAATAGGAGATAAAAGTATGATAGAAATAAGGGGCATTATCACAGGAAAGACATTAAGGCAAGACACAGGTGATGAGTGGCAGATGTGTGAGAGGGGAAGCAAACAGTTTTCAAAACAAATCAGTCTCTTGCCGCTCTGACGTCATCTCGTGCTGCATTCACTGCAGTCGGACATTGGAGATTCGCGCTCGTAAATGGTCAAATTAGCCACAACTTTTAATTTGTTGCTGCCAACTGGGGTGGCAGCAGGGGTGGCAAGGCTTTCTTTTAGGGTGGCATTTGCCACCCTATGCCACCCCGGTAGATCCGCCCCTGCCGAGCGGTAAGTAAATAGGTCAAGTGCAAATGACGAACACCTGTAACTTATTGCAGTAATTGGCGTGGAGAGGCCGCATATAAAGCCGTCTGGGACAGGGGAGCGAGAGAGAGAGAGAATCAGAATCAGAATCAGAATCAGAAAGAGCTTTATTGCCAAGTGTGCTTGCACACACAAGGAATTTGTTTTGGTACTGAGGCTTCCAGTGGACATATACAGATACAAATACAACAAGAAACATAATACTACAAATTATAAGAATAAAAAATAAAAATATAAATATATGAGAATAAAAGTATCACAGTTGAGTTTAGTCAGAGTAGACATTTTCAGATTTACAGATTATGAACTATGAACATATTTACAGAGAAGGACTCGGGACTTGTACTTTTTAACTCAAAACAAAATATAGAAATATAGTCAGAAATATAGTCTTTAGAGTGAGGAATTTTTCTGAAACCTCCTCGATGGGCTCGAAGGGAGCCAAGGCCAGACCCTCAAGTACAATGGCCAAATCCCAAGCCGGTGCTCTAGATTGCAGTGCAGGCCTGAGCCTCAATGTACCACGGAGAAAACAAATAATAAGAGGATCTCTCCCAAGAGAAGAAGCCCCGAGAGGGGTGATAAGCAGATATAGCCGCTACATACACCTTTAAGGTGGAGGGAGATAATCCAGCAGAGAAACGGTCTTGTAGGAAATCGAGAACTGTACCAACCGGGCAGTTAACAAGATTTAAAAAACGTTCTCCACGCCATGTAGAGAACAGTTTCCATTTCAATGTACATAGTTTTCTCGTGGAAGGAGCTCTGGATTGAAGGACGGTCTCAACGACCTCAGTCGAGAGACCGGATTCTATGAGCTGGGCCCCCTCAGAGGCCAAGCCCACCGTTTCCACAACTCCGTCTAACCCTTTTCTATTATGTGCAGGACCCATAGAGAAATATTTGGCAGAAGTTTCCAAGCTGCCAGAAATTCCGATAAGGGAACCAGTCTCTCGAGACTGGCCTCTGGATTTGATTGAACAATCATTTCAGTGCCCTGAAGCGGCGAACCGGCAGGGAACAACCGAACTGACCGTTCTACAACCCTCCTCAGAGGATTGCACGGGGACGCTGACACCTCGGCGCCCTGAAGCGGCGAACCGGCAGGGAACAACCGAACTGGCAGCGCTGCGACCCTCCTCAGAGAGTCGCACCCCAGCAGAACTCCCGGGAGCATTGATATCGGGGGGGATGTGTACAGGTGCAGCCTCGGCCACACCTGCACCATAGCGTCCAGTCCGAGAGGAGCTGGATATGTGAGGGAAACCATAGCGGACAATGGGTTGTATCGTATGATGTTTTCCTTTCGAAAAGATCGACCTGAGCTTGACCAAAGATCTCCCATAGGAGCTCCACCACCTCGGGGTGAAGTCTCCATTCCCCGGGCCTCAGCCCCTGCCTCAACAGGATATCTGCTCTGATATACGAGATCGTCAGTGTGTTGTCCAGACCCTCCGCCGAGCGACCACTCATGATCACTCCCGACTTGTGAGGGAAGCATCCGTCGATAGCATTATGCGTCGACAAGAAACCCCCAACACTGGGCCTGGGCGAGGAACCAAGGTTCTTCCACATGACCGAGGCACGAAGGCATAGCCGCGTGACCTTGATCATGCGAAAACGGATTTCCCCTCGGAGAAAACCCCTTGGTCCTGAGCCACCACTGCAGGGGTCTCATGTACAGAAGGCCAAAAGTAAATACGTTGGACGCAGCTGCCATGAGACCCACAGTCTGAAACTGTTTCACAGTGAGTGACTGGCCTAAATAAACCCATATTACACCTAGAAAAGTGGTCCTCCGAGCTGGGAGGATCACACACTTCTTGGCGTTGAGTGGCAACCCCAACATCTTTAAATGAGACAGAACGACATCTCGATGCCGAACTGCCATATGCTCAAATTGAGCTAGGATCAACCAATCGTCGATATAATATAATACGCGAATGCCCTGGAGACTCAAAGGAGCCAGAGCTGCATCCACGCATTTTGTAAAGGTGCGGGGTGATAAACCTAGGCCAAATGGAAGAACCCGATACTGGTATGCTTCGCCCCCATTTTTAAAGCGAACCTCAGGAACTTCCTGTGATGAGGATGGATAGATACTTGGAAGTACGCGTCCTTCAAGTCTATTGTGACAAACCAGTCCTCGGACTGAATCTGTGATACAATCTGTTTGAGTGTAAGCATTCTGAACTTGAGTTTCTGAACTCTGCTGTTTAAATGGCGCAGATCTAGAATGGGACGCAACCCTCCATCCTTCTTTGGAACAATGAAGTAACGGCTGTAAAACCCTGACTCTCTGCTGGGAGGAGAAACCCTTTCTATAGCTCCTTTTTGAAGAAGTGTCAGTACTTCCTGCTCCATAACCAGAGCCTGCTGTGAGTCCACTACCGTAGGGAGGACCCCTGAAATCTGGGCGGACGAGAACCGAGCTGAATTCTGTAACCCTTTTCTATTATGTGCAGGACCCATAGAGAAATATTTGGCAGAAGTTTCCACGCTGCCAGAAATTCCGATAAGGGAACCAGTCTCTCGAGACTGGCCTCTGGATTTGATTGAACAATCATTTCGGTGCCCTGAAGCGGCGAACCGGCAGGGAACAACCGAACTGACCGTTCTACAACCCTCCTCAGAGGATTGCACGGGGACGCTGACACCTCGGCGCCCTGAAGCGGCGAACCGGCAGGGAACAACCGAACTGGCAGCGCTGCGACCCTCCTCAGAGAGTCGCACCCCAGAGGGCGCCGAGGAGAAACGATTTCTCAAAACCGTCCCTCTTTTTTTTTTTTTTTTCATTCGACAAGACTTCTTGTCTAAGCTTTATTAGAGATGACGACAGTCCTCAGATCTTGCCTACCTCTAACTAGCTTAGTTCCTACGACCCTCCTCGGAGGATCGTAGGAAAAAGCAGGCACCTCGGCACCCTGAAACGGCGAACCGGCAGGGAGACCGAACTGACTGCTCTACGACCCTCCTCGGAGGATCGTATGGGGACGCTGACACCTCGGTGCCCTGAACGGCGAACCGGCAGGGAACAACCGAACTGGCAGCGCTGCGACCCTCCTCAGAGAGTCGCACCCCAGAGGGCGCCGAGGAGAAACGATTTCTCAAAACCGTCCCTACCCCGGAGGGGACCACCCTTAGAAGCCTGATAGCCTCGGCATCAGGTCTTCTTCTTTGCACTCTATGCCAGTTTCAGGAACATAGATTGGTGAGGAAGAAACCTCTGGAACGCCACTGAAAGATTTAGTTTTCTTGAAAGCGGAGCGTCCAGAAGAACAGACATTTTTATCTTTCTTTTTCTTTGTTTTTATATCAGAAAAACGTATACATATAAACATATATACATATATATATATATATTCTCAAATATATTCTCGAATAGAGTCAATGCTGACATCCTCACATTCATCTATGTCCTTAAATACTTTACCCATCAGTACTGCCTAATAAAATTTATTTATTATTAAAGATGGCTGGTGGGTAACGTCGGGGTTAAAAATGATGACGCCGACTCGGGAGAGAGAAAGCTCGCAAGCGTCTCTATAATCCAAGGCACTGTCATACCATGATACTTAATACCCATAACATTACTCTAGTTAGACGTTTGGGTATTAAGTTACACATAAAATAAAAACCGGTTTATTCCACGATCTCGACACCTCAGTGTGGAGATAGGGAAAAACCAGTAGTCCCCGACGAGGAGGCTGAGATACAGAGTTTTCCTGTTTTTTTAGATATATTTCATCTAATAAACTCTTTTTATTTTCACTCTCATAATGTTCAGCTGTCCAGTAAATATTTAACTAGCAACAGCATTAGAAAAACCTCCTTTTAAAAGCTCCTCTTTATTCAACAGAGTTATGAGCTGCCTATTTATTGAAAAATCAAACATCTGCCTTTTTCTTCATATTTTTATTTGTTTTGTTCACTTTTTCTTAACAAAACACTAACGATACCAATTCCTCGGAACTGGAAATCGCAGCACACTGGATCTGCAGGTGAAAGCTGAGATAGGGCGGGGCCCGTCCCAACCCACGCTATCAGATCCGTTTTCGAACCCCAAAATGCGAGTCGCCGCCGTGTCTAGGCAACAGCGGGACCCGCGCGGGGAGCGCGAACCGAACCGTCCTCCTCAAAGAACGATCGGCGAGAGCGGAGCGTCTTTATAGATAGACTCATACAATGCTCACAATCAGCCCCCTCGAGGACTGACTGGGCATGCTCCACTCCCAAACAAGCAACACAAAGCTGATGTGTGTCCCCACCCGTAATATAACGAGGGCAGGGAACGACACACCGTCTATAATCTTGCTTGCTCGCTATAATAATGATAGATATATTGGGCTTGACAGACAACAATAAATAGACAAGGACAGATATACAGAGAGCGCTTGCTGAAGGTACAGAAGCTGTCGCGGTCTGATTTCAGGGCTGCTTTATAGTTTCCTGGTCTATGACGTCACCTATGTCGTAGTGGGCTTCCATTGGACTGATTTTACACGCGCTTCACGACGTAATCACGCAGAGCGTTCCCACCGCGTCTCAAACGCAGCTCGAGTTCCCTTGAAAGGGAACTCTTCCCACTGTAACAGCTCTCAGTCCACTTTAGATGATAACTCTTCCCGCTGTAACAGCTCTCAGTCCACTTTAGATGATAACTCTTTCTGCTGTAACAGCTCTCAGTCCACTTTAGGTGATAACTCTTCCCACTGTAACAGCTCTCAGTCCACTTTAGATGATAACTCTTTCCGCTGTAACAGCTCTCAGTCCACTTTAGATGATAACTCTTCCCGCTGTAACAGCTCTCAGTCCACTTTAGATGATAACTCTTTCCGCTGTAACAGCTCTCAGTCCACTTTAGATGATAACTCTTTCTGCTGTAACAGCTCTCAGTCCACTTTAGGTGATAACTCTTCCCACTGTAACAGCTCTCAGTCCACTTTAGATGATAACTCTTTCCGCTGTAACAGCTCTCAGTCCACTTTAGATGATAACTCTTCCCGCTGTAACAGCTCTCAGTCCACGTTAGATGATAACTCTTTCCGCTGTAACAGCTCTAAGTCCACTTTAGATGACAACTCTTTCCGCTGCAACAGCTCTCAGTCCACTTTAGATGATAACTCTTTCCGCTGTAACAGCTCTCAGTCCACTTTAGATGATAACTCTTTCCGCTGTAACAGCTCTCAGTCCACTGTAGATAACTTTTCCCACTGTAACAGCTCTCAGTCAACTTTAGATGATAACTCTTTCCGCTGTAACAGCTCTCAGTCCACTTTAGATGATCTCTTTCCGCTGTAACAGCTCTCAGTCCACTTTAGATGATAACTCTTTCCGCTGTAACAGCTCTCAGTCCACTTTAGATGATAACTCTTTCCGCTGTAACAGCTCTCAGTCCACATTAGAAAACTCTTCCCACTGTAACAGCTCTCAGTCCACTTTAGGTGATAACTCTTTCCGCTGTAACAGCTCTCAATCCACTTTAGATGATAACTCTTTCCGCTGTAACAGCTCTCAGTCCACTTTAGATGATAACTCTTTCTGCTGTAACAGCTCTCAATCCACTTTAGACGATAACTCTTTCCGCTGTAACGGCTCTCAGTCCACTTTAGATGATAACTCTTTCCGCTGTAACAGCTCTCAGTCCACTTTAGATGATAACTCTTTCTGCTGTAACAGCTCTCAATCCACTTTAGATGATAACTCTTCCCACTGTAACAGCTCTCAGTCCACTTTAGATGATAACTCTTTCCGCTGTAACAGCTCTCAGTCCACTTTAGATGATAACTCTTTCCGCTGTAACAGCTCTCAATCCACTTTAGATGATAACTCTTTCCGCTATAACAGCTCTGTCCACTTTAGATGATAACTCTTCCCACTGTAACAGCTCTCAGTCCACTTTAGATGATAACTCTTTCCGCTGTAACAGCTCTCAGTCCACTTTAGATGATAACTCTTTCCGCTGTAACAGCTCTCAGTCCACTTTAGATGATAACTCTTTCCGCTGTAACAGCTCTCAGTCCACTTTTGATGATAACTCTTTCCGCTGTAACAGCTCTAAGTCCACTTTAGATGATAACTCTTTCCGCTGTAACAGCTCTCAGTCCACTTTAGATGATCTCTTTCCGCTGTAACAGCTCTCAGTCCACTTTAGATGATAACTCTTTCCGCTGTAACAGCTCTCAGTCCACTTTAGATGATAACTCTTTCCGCTGTAACAGCTCTCAGTCCACATTAGAAAACTCTTCCCACTGTAACAGCTCTCAGTCCACTTTAGGTGATAACTCTTTCCGCTGTAACAGCTCTCAATCCACTTTAGATGATAACTCTTTCCGCTGTAACAGCTCTCAGTCCACTTTAGATTATAACTCTTTCTGCTGTAACAGCTCTCAATCCACTTTAGACGATAACTCTTTCCGCTGTAACGGCTCTCAGTCCACTTTAGATGATAACTCTTTCCGCTGTAACAGCTCTCAGTCCACTTTAGATGATAACTCTTTCTGCTGTAACAGCTCTCAATCCACTTTAGATGATAACTCTTCCCACTGTAACAGCTCTCAGTCCACTTTAGATGATAACTCTTTCCGCTGTAACAGCTCTCAGTCCACTTTAGATGATAACTCTTTCCGCTGTAACAGCTCTCAATCCACTTTAGATGATAACTCTTTCCGCTATAACAGCTCTGTCCACTTTAGATGATAACTCTTCCCACTGTAACAGCTCTCAGTCCACTTTAGATGATAACTCTTTCCGCTGTAACAGCTCTCAGTCCACTTTAGATGATAACTCTTTCCGCTGTAACAGCTCTCAGTCCACTTTAGATGATAACTCTTTCTGCTGTAACAGCTCTCAGTCCACTTTTGATGATAACTCTTTCCGCTGTAACAGCTCTAAGTCCACTTTAGATGATAACTCTTTCCGCTGTAGTCCACTTTAGATGATAACTCTTTCCGCTGTAACAGCTCTCAGTCCACTTTAGATAACTCTTCCCACTGTAACAGCTCTCAGTCCACTTTAGATGATAACTCTTTCCGCTGTAACATCTCTCAGTCCACTTTAGATGATAACTCTTTCCACTGTAACAGCTCTCAGTCCACTTTAGGTGATAACTCTTCCCACTGTAACAGCTCTCAGTCCACTTTAGATGATAACTCTTTCCGCTGTAACAGCTCTCAGTCCACTTTAGATGATAACTCTTTCTGCTGTAACAGCTCTCAGTCCACTTTAGGTGATAACTCTTCCCACTGTAACAGCTCTCAGTCCACATTAGATGATAACTCTTTCTGCTGTAACAGCTCTCAGTCCACTTTAGATGATAACTCTTCCCGCTGTAACAGCTCTCAGTCCACTTTAGATGATAACTCTTTCCGCTGTAACAGCTCTCAGTCCACTTTAGATGATAACTCTTTCCGCTGTAACAGCTCTCAGTCCACTTTAGATGTTAACTCTTCCCACTGTAACAGCTCTCAGTCCACTTTAGATGATAACTCTTTCCGCTGTAACAGCTCTCAGTCCACTTTAGATGATAACTCTTTCCGCTGTAACAGCTCTCAGTCCACTTTAGATGATAACTCTTTCCGCTGTAACAGCTCTCAGTCCACTTTAGATGATAACTCTTTCCGCTGTAACAGCTCTCAGTCCACTTTAGAAAACTCTTCCCACTGTAACAGCTCTCAGTCCACTTTAGGTGATAACTCTTTCCGCTTTAACAGCTCTCAATCCACTTTAGATGATAACTCTTTCTGCTGTAACAGCTCTCAATCCACTTTAGATGATAACTCTTTCCGCTGTAACGGCTCTCAGTCCACTTTAGATGATAACTCTTTCTGCTGTAACAGCTCTCAATCCACTTTAGACGATAACTCTTTCCGCTGTAACGGCTCTCAGTCCACTTTAGATGATAACTCTTTCCGCTGTAACAGCTCTCAGTCCACTTTAGATGATAACTCTTTCTGCTGTAACAGCTCTCAATCCACTTTAGATGATAACTCTTCCCACTGTAACAGCTCTCAGTCCACTTTAGATAACTTTTCCCACTGTAACAGCTCTCAGTCAACTTTAGATGATAACTCTTTCCGCTGTAACAGCTCTCAGTCCACTTTAGATGATAACTCTTTCCGCTGTAACAGCTCTCAGTCCACTTTAGAAAACTCTTCCCACTGTAACAGCTCTCAGTCCACTTTAGGTGATAACTCTTTCACTGTAACAGCTCTCAGTCCACTTTAGATGATAACTCTTTCCGCTGTAACAGCTCTCAGTCCACTTTAGATTATAACTCTTCCCACTGTAACAGCTCTCAGTCCACTTTAGATGATAACTCTTTCCGCTGTAACAGCTCTCAGTCCACTTTAGATGATAACTCTTTCCGCTGTAACAGCTCTCAGTCCACTTTAGATGATAACTCTTCCCACTGTAACAGCTCTCAGTCCACTTTAGATAACTTTTCCCACTGTAACAGCTCTCAGTCAACTTTAGATGATAACTCTTTCCGCTGTAACAGCTCTCAGTCCACTTTAGATGATAACTCTTTCCGCTGTAACAGCTCTCAGTCCACTTTAGAAAACTCTTCCCACTGTAACAGCTCTCAGTCCACTTTAGGTGATAACTCTTTCACTGTGACAGCTCTCAGTCCACTTTAGATGATAACTCTTTCCGCTGTAACAGCTCTCAGTCCACTTTAGATGATAACTCTTCCCACTGTAACAGCTCTCAGTCCACTTTAGATGATAACTCTTTCCGCTGTAACAGCTCTCAGTCCACTTTAGGTGATAACTCTTTCACTGTAACAGCTCTCAGTCCACTTTAGATGATAACTCTTTCCGCTGTAACAGCTCTCAGTCCACTTTAGATGATAACTCTTTCCGCTGTAACAGCTCTCAGTCCACTTTAGATGATAACTCTTTCCGCTGTAACAGCTCTCAGTCCACTTTAGAAAACTCTTCCCACTGTAACAGCTCTCAGTCCACTTTAGGTGATAACTCTTTCACTGTAACAGCTCTCAGTCCACTTTAGATGATAACTCTTTCCGCTGTAACAGCTCTCAGTCCACTTTAGACGATAACTCTTCCCGCTGTAACAGCTCTCAATCCACTTTAGATGATAACTCTTTCTGCTGTAACAGCTCTCAATCCACTTTAGACGATAACTCTTTCCGCTGTAACGGCTCTCAGTCCACTTTAGATGATAACTCTTTCCGCTGTAACAGCTCTTAGTCCACTTTAGATGATAACTCTTTCTGCTGTAACAGCTCTCAATCCACTTTAGATGATAACTCTTCCCACTGTAACAGCTCTCAGTCCACTTTAGATGATAACTCTTTCCGCTGTAACAGCTCTCAGTCCACTTTAGATGATAACTCTTCCCACTGTAACAGCTCTCAGTCCACTTTAGATGATAACTCTTTCCGCTGTAACAGCTCTCAGTCCACTTTAGATGATAACTCTTTCCGCTGTAACAGCTCTCAGTCCACTTTAGGT
>JAVALU010000387.1:0-122335 GCA_030770095.1 Gila robusta
TTTTTTGTTTGCTTTTATCACACCTATAGGTGAGCGGTGCTTGTAGCGTGTTGGTTTTGTCGCCCCCTTGGAGGGCTCCCCCCCAACCCACCCCGAACCCCCCCCAACCCACCTCCTACCCCAGGTGCTAGGGGGCACGGAAGCGAAGAACACAATGATTATTATTTTTTATAATTAATTTTATTTTTATTTTTATATTTTTTTGGATTATTTTTTTTTTTTGGGCGCAGGCGCATGAGGGACGGAAGGGGGCGCTCATGGGGGATAAGTACGAAAATTTTTTTTTTTTTATGTTTTTTTTTTTTTTTTTTTGGGGGGAGGAAACACCTTTTTTTGTTGTTTGGGTTTATTGTTTTTTTTTATTGGGGAGATTGGGGGGATAAAAGAGATAGGGCCCTGCGTTTTTTTTTTTTTTTTTTGTGGGAATGATAAACGGAGACTATTTAGAGGGAGAGACTTTGGACATGAAGCGGGGGACACGACGGGTAGGGAGATTTGAAATGGAATCGAGCGACTTTTTTTTTTTTTTTTTGTGGTTTTTTATGTTTTTTGGGGGGACTTTGGCGGACGGCGGGTGGTTTTTTTTTTTGGGAAACTAAATGGCGGGGGAAATTACTATTGACGAGGATCCGGGGAGCAGCCAGTTTTTGTTGGGAATGCTGGGGGGACATTCTGATGACCTTTGAGTTTTAATTAATATATTTTTTTTATTTATTTGGTTTATGTTGGGGAGAACGGGAGGGCAAGCAACAATCTACGCGTTTGGAGGTCAGCTTTATTCTCTCATTGCGACTTATCGCGCACACGGGGGATTGGATTTTTTTTTTTATTTTGGGCACAGCCCCGCGTTTTTTTTAGTGGGAGGTGAGGGTCGGGTTGGGAGGGGGGGGGGTGGTGTGACGTGGGGGTGCGGGAGGTTTGGTATTTTTTTTTTTTTTTTGTTATTTAATATATATTTTTTTTATTTTATTTTGGGGGGATTTATTTTAAATAATTAATTTTATTAAATATATTTTTGTTTTTTTTGAGGTTTTTTTTTGGGATCCAATTCCGCCCTATTTTGATTTTTTTTTAATTATATTATTCGGGCGATATTAGAGAAAGGGACGGGATAGTCGGCGAGGATCGGGCCAACAAAGAACATTTTTTCTTTTTTTGGGCACTAATTGGACGCACCAAAAAAATAAAAAAAAGCTTAATATGGGGTGAAAAAAAAGGTCAAAATTGTCCGTCTGGAGCAGATATTTAGTGGTGAGTTGTTATGTGGGTGTAAGTTTGGGTCTTTTTATTGATAGTAGGTTTTTCCAACATATTTGAAGTGTGGACGGGACAAGATGTAATTTATAATTTTACCATAAGCATAGCAGTAGTAGCCCTGGAGTTACCTGTGGGAGTGTGTCTCTTGTCTCGTCCTTGCGGAGGTGGGTATCGCGTGCGGAGTGTTGAAGGTGGCGGGAGTGAGTGGGTTTGTGTCTTGTGTGGAGGGTGGTTGGGGTTGGGTGTTTTTTTGGGGTGTGTTGAGGATATTGGGGGATCTGCGCTGAAGAGTTGGGGGGGAAGCACGGGCGCCTGTAGTTCTGTCGGGAGTGGGAGGGGTATTTATAATGGGAATGTGCTCTGTGTTTGTATGTTTAATTGAGGGTTTAGTGCTCGCGGCTTTGTGGTGTGAGGTTTGGATTGGGGGTTGTGGGGAGTTTTGTTAATGAGGTTTAGCTTTTTTGCAAAAATTGTGCGTCTGGGTGAGTTTGTTTGGTGTGTGGCGGGTTATTTTTTTTATTGGTCGAGGGGTGTGTTGTTTCTGTGTGTGCGTTGGGTTTTGTCTGAGTGGTTTTTTATGCCTTTTTTATGGGTATGGGTGGGGTTATTTTTCTTGATGCTTTGTTAATAATTGCAAACATAATTTTAAAGTCCGCCTGACTGGAGTTTTTTGAAGTTTTTCTTGTTTTTTAGGAGTTTTGGTTTTTATAATTGCAAAAACTTATTGACGGGTGAGTTTTGTGTTGTGGACTATGAGTGAAGGCTGAGGGCGGGGCGGTAGGGAGGTTTTAATATAGAGTTTGAGAGGTTGTTTTTGTAATTTTAATGCAAACATACTAGCCAAATAAAGGTTTTGTTTATGAGGGTGTTTATTGTAAAAAAGAAAAAGTTAGGTGGGAGTTAGGTAAATAAGGTGATTTTGTGGGTATTTGGTTTGGCTAAAGTAAACGGGGGGGGGGGGGGGGGGTCTCGGGGGGGGGGGGGGGGGGGTGGGGTGTTGGGCGGGGGGGGGGCGGGGGGCCGAGGTGGGGGGGGGTGGGGGGGGGGGGGGTCTCCGGGGGGGTGTCATCCACCCTGTAGCAGCCTTCAGTGAATGTGAATAACTGAAGACATATGAGTGCGCGTCCAGGGAAAAGATCTGATGATTGAATAGGTGTCATCAGGAAATAAAAAAAGAGAAAGGTGGAAATTCAAAAGATAAAAGTAGGGGGGGATAAGTAAGTGTAAAAATAACATAGCTGGGCGACCAGAGAAAGAACAGAGCGGTTCAGGAGGGGTAAAAAAAGTTAAAAAAGAGTAGCGTTAATTCAGGAGGATTTTGGCTTGTGTTTGTATATTCTAAGTGAAACATGAGCGTAGGAAAAAATTCATGAGAAAAAATGAATAGTATGGTGAGAGGTCTCCAGCAGTCACTTGCACATACCACAGATTTGTTATTTTGATTAAGAGATAGTTTCAGATGTGCAAACAACCCTTTTTTCGACTGTTTATCTGTCATACTGGGACGCAGGTAAAACAAAAGAGCTGAACCGCCAGTACCGAAGAAGACCACAGAACGTGCATTCGCTTTGTGGAGTTGCTATACGCGGAGTAGAAGGCATGATAGGTGTCTTGGCTGCTGGTTGTGTTTGGTTGTTTTTTGTTTCCAGATAAATACCACACAAGAGTGGGGGTTTTTTGTTTTTGACGTTTTCTGGCTACGGGAGAGAAAAAAGTGCTTAATTTTATATATATTATACTAATTAATGACTAATTGGTCACCATTTCCATTATTGGTTTTATCGGAGAATATCTATGATTGTATGATTTATGATGTAATGATTGAGATTGAGATTGAAATTTTGAGTGATTTTAATGTTGAGCCCGGGGCGGGCTCTTTTATAAGCAATGGTTTGTTCTGCCCAATCTCAAACAGGGATAATAAGCATTGACTCAGGATGGCAAAAAAAAAATAAATTATAGAGAAAATAATAATAAAATAAATAATAGGCGGATATTAATTATACAGTAAGTGTTTGGAGTGAGGGGGAGGGGATGGAATTCAGATTTTTTAAATTTATTATTTATTAAAAGTTTGTGTATGTTTGTGACCCATTTAAATGTGTTAGCGTAAGTAAGAGGAGAGGTGTTTATAGGTGTTGCAAATACTTCTCAGGGACTCTTGGTTGGTGCTAAGGTGCTGGATTGAGAGGACAGGGAGTCTAACAGTCACCTAATAACAGACACACAACTCCCACAATATCATTATTCATTTGGGGTTCGGGGTAGAGGGGTTCTGAGTGGGTCTGTATTTACTCTTTGGGTGTGGGGTCTGGTTTAATATTACACTACCATTGAAAAGTTTTTTCTTTTAGGCTCTCAATGCTTGTGCTTTGCATTTTGGGGTATCCCATGCCACATTGTCGTCCTACTAAGTCTAATCATTTCATTGCTCACAACAAACTGCAGTGTTTGCCGTGCGTCAATCGTAGAAACACGTCGCACTCTCTCACCATCAAAACACAGCCTTCAATTTGAACCAGGGGGGGGGAAAACTAGGAAGGGGGGAGGGGAAAACAGCTCAAGCAAGAAAAAGGAAGGAAAAAAAAATAGAGAAGGGAGGAAAAAATAAAAAAATAAGAGATAAAAAAAACTGGAAGTAGGAGAAGAGAAGAAACACAAATCACAGGTCCAAAATGAAATGAAGTCAATCTTATTTTGTCCTTTCTTTTATTGACGGTTTCAGTGGCATTTCAAAACCCATGTCTGTGGGTCTTCATGATGCTGATACTGACAGGTCTTTATGAGTAAGCTAAGGTTGGTTGAATTAAAACTACGGCCTGCGGCGCAGATGACGACTTGTAATTGTCCAGGGGTTTGAGCCTGGTTTTCCCATGTATTCCCAAGACAGATGATTGGTGTTTTCTCGTTTGCCTCCTCGGAGATTCAGAACGTTTTCAAGAACGCCACCTTTTCTCCTTCTCTAATTATGGGCCGTGCTGGGGGTCCTGCGCTGGTGTCATCCAAACACCGCCCGCTTCTTTATATTTCGTTCATTGGGCTTATTATTTTCATTAAAATAATGGCTGAACCCCCCCTCCCACGCGCCTGCGGTTTTTTTACAACACTAATTTCAAAGATCTCATTTCTGACCGACCCAAGATACATTAGTGTGTGGAGGCGGATGGAAAGGGAGAGTGGTGGGCTGGGTTCGTGGACACTGGTAGCTCTTTTTTAGTATTCAGCACACGCTCTATAACTCTCTATATCATATCTCTTCACACTCTCATCTCAGTGCGTGGGGGGGGCAGCCTGTTGCAAGAGTGCTATGGTTTGGTGAATTGTTTCTTGGGTGTCTTTCGTTTTCTTGTGGGGTTCGTCAGGTATATTGGGTAATAATCCTGAAAAAAAAACGGTCCAAAAATAGGATCTTTTCTTGATATAATCATGGTGCTGGCAGTTGTGGAGTAGTTTTGCTGTTCTCTAAAAATAAAACGAAAATGGCGATTTGGTTTGTCTGTGTGGATTGATCAAATTCTTAAGAAAGGGCTGTGTATGGGGGTGGTGTTAGCTTATTTAGGTATTAATTTTTTAGCCCTAAAATGAGCTCTGTGTGTTTTATGGGTGTGGGGTGTGTAAGCGAAATATTTTGGGTGGTGGGGATGTTGAATTTTTGTTGCGGTAAGCAGTAACGTGCTCGGTGGTTTGGTGGCCCAGTTGGTTTCATGTGACAAAGTGAGCAGTGCTTCTTGTTAAGCGGGCAATGATTTTGTACAGCTGGGCATTCGGTGTATATGGGCGCTTCATTGAAACTCAATCTAAACTGTTTAGATGGAGTTTGGGGTCACTTGTGTGCATTCGGGAACAAAACATGCACCAACCATCTCCATACATGTAATGAGAAGCACTTATCGACAAAAAGTTAAGGGCTCCCTACAGTTTTCCATCAAAATACAAATTTGATGGTTTAATATTCAAGAAATGAAGGCAGCCATAAAAAAATAAAAAATATATATTTTTAAATTTGATAATAATAATAGTAATTAATTATAGTTATTGTTATCATTATTATTATTTAGCAATTATGATATATAATTGAATCCCCCCCCCCCCCCCAAAAAAAAAACCTGTCGCACTAATGCCAAACCAATGGAACGAATTTATGAAACGTACAGTAGAAGTTGAAAAAATTGCATCTTCGCCCATAATTTAAATATTATTTTGTGTTAATGTATTTAATGTATTTACACAGCTTTAATGTATTTGTGTTATGTATTATTAAATGTGTTAAAGATTTTGTAAGCATGGTGCGGATTTGTGATTGGAGTCGATTTATATTTGTGATAACACAATGAAACATGCCAAATTGTGCCGACATAATTTTTTTGCCAGGCTGTTATACAAAGAAACTATAAACACCTGCAAATACAAGAGAGAACCAATGGAAAATTAATAACTGATCAAGTTTTAGTCAATGTATCCTTTTTCTCTTTTTTTTTTTTGCATAGAACAATAAAACTTGTAGCTGTAGTTTGCCTTTTTTTTGCCAAATAATTTTGTAAGATGAATAACCTAACCAAGTTTAGTGCTTTTGTTCTTCCTTCATATTTTAAAATGTTTAAAAAATTTAAAATATTTCCCTCATATTTTGATGGTTAAGCTGAACTTGTAAGGTCATTAAAAACAAATATCCCCTCCGGATATCACTTTTGGCCAACAGTTAATTAAAACCCAAACACAGATAATACGCCTGAACTACCTCCAAATTTCAAAATGGATGTTATTCTGGTACTGTATTTGAAAGCCCAAAGATTTTTCTGGGTACTGAAGCAAAAGCATGTTGAGAACCTCTGCTTTAACAGCCTTTCATTATCTTCGTCCCCTAAATGGGCTCAAAAACATAATGTATAATGACAGCAGTGACAGCAATACAGTCTCAAATATAGGCAGTTGCACAATAGCACGAAATAATTACATGTTACTCAGGGAGCAAAAATTACACACAACATCTGAGGTCTTTATGTCAAAGCCTTGGCGTAACAGAGGTCTCTTACCGCGCAAGGGATCGTAATGATGATGATGAAATGGTTTTTATGATTTAGTAGGAACATTTGAAAAGTATGTACATCAATGCTTTCAGAAACACTCGTGGATATTACACAGTTACGGAAAGAATCTTGTGCGGAGGGACAAAAATGGGAGGGATTCACCATTAGAGACAATCATGCATGGCTTTAATTTCTGCTACTGTACATATTTAAAAAAAAAAAATCAACATAAAATGGTATTCAATTCATTAGGGCTGGTAAAAAATAATGGGTAACACTTAACAATAAGGTACCATTTGTTAACGTTAGTTAATGCATTGACAAGGGTACATTTACACAACAACGATATGCTTAAAGGGGTGGTAAAACGCATTTTTTCGAAGGCTTGATTGTGTTTGTGAGGTGCACTGTAACATGTGTTCATGCTTCGTTTTTTAAAAATTGTATTATTTTTCATATATTTTACCTTTATTCTACACTGCTCTGCCCCTCCTTGTAAAAACGGTCTGATGGTTTCCGGGTTCTATGAAGCCAGTCCCTCAAAACTACGCAATGGGCTCAGATTGGTTAGCTGGCCCAGTGTGTTGTGATTTGCTAACCGTCTAGTGCACGTTTTCCGGAAACGTCACGCCCCTTACCTTTACCGGTACTTTGGTGTATTATAAACGATGGCGTCAACAAAACCAATCGGACCCGGGAAACGTTAGTGAAGATGATCGAGCAGAACCTGTTCAAGAACGGCTGTTAAACGACGTTTCAGAAAGGTTTGTTTTTTGTTGTTTCATTACTTTTTAGATACGCTGTTATTTAATTGTACTAATTATTATAGAATTACAAAAAAAATAAGCTTCATAAACAAGAATTTCATATAATCGTTCTAACAAATTATACTACAGTCCTCAAAGGGATTTTTTTGAGTAAAGACTGCGGATCTATAGTGATCGTTTCTGACTGTATGCCACCGTTACTTTTGTATTTTTAGAACGATTGTAGCCAAATATCTGTCGACAGAACTATTAACCCAAAACGAACACTGAACATCGGCTGCCAAATCAAACACAGAACCATGTTTAGCATGCCTGTAGATAAACAAGCATGTAGATAAACATAAAAGCTCTAATCAAAGAATAATTTACACTAATTCCAAGTTCGCTGTTGAGATTAAAAAAAAGTTTGTAACGTTAGGTGTTTGTCGGATAACGTTAAGTATGAATGAGCATTTAACAAATCAGCAGAGCCAAACAGCGTTGTCATTTGTTTACTTCATTGCTACAACGTACAATTAACAATACAAACTATTACAGGAAAACACGTTGACGAAAAATAAATCGTACTTACAGGTTGTGGCCCGTAAACAACAGCTTCTGTTTTTAAAGTTGGAACTGCTCCATCTTTCAGCACAAGCCGATGTGCGAATCCTGCATTGAACTCGCCAAGATTGTGAAAGCTTTCCTCCGTAAATGTGCAGCACAGAGAGCGAGATTTGGGTAATAATTATGAGCTTATATTATGATGTTATATTAGTATATAACAATTATATTATATAATTATAATATAATCGATAATTATTATAAAAATAAATTGTAACCATTGATCCCTAACTCCCTCATCCCTAGGAAGGCTGAACAAAGTGGACCTGCAACCGGGATGAAAATAACAGCACCGTTTCGACGGCATTGCGACAACTCATCTCCAAAACAGCAATATAAAATGGCCTCGCCCCGCTTATTAAGTATTCTCGGAGGAGGGGTTTATGTAAATAATGGGATATGCTGACGTCAGCAACTCCGGAGGAATGTCGTGTAGTCCAAAACCGGCCGTTTGCTGTAGTCCTTAGAAATTAAATTTTTTAAAAGCAAATATCTCCCTTTGCTTTGAACTTTGAGCGCTGTAACTTTGCAGATGTTGTTTATGCTCAGACAGCAACATTACACACTAGCTAAAGTTAGAAAAGTGAAATAGTGTTTTACCACCCCTTTAAAAGGAAAGCATTTCCTGTTTTTTCCTGTGAGTTTTCCACAAAAAACAACTAAAAACGCTGTATTCTGCACCCAGGCCATTAGATGGCGATGAAACACTATAGACTGTGAAAACTATGTTAACGGCATTGTTTTCACAGATTCACGTTTTTATTGTTTACACGGAGACCGTTTTCAAAACTTTCCATTTCATTTCATTTTCAAGCACCCAAAACGCCTTTGTCGTGTACAGGGGTTAAAGCAAAAAAAAATCTTTTGACTGAATTTTTCCACAGCCAAACCCCATTACACAGCCTGTCACACACAAAGTTTAAGAGCAGTTTTTTCTTCTTCTTGTGATTAGGAGTAGAGTGACTACGTGCTTTACCTTCACAAATGAAATACTCAAAGAACATTTGGATTTAAAGAAAGACCATTTTGAACTGCGTTTCTATTATTTACACACTTTATGAAATTTCAATGTTTTCAATCTAATGCTTTTACAAGATTTGACTCTCAGTGATGTAGTCAAAGAAATAATTAACCATTTGTATAACTTTAACAAGTTTTTATTTCTCAAACAATAAAAGCCAACAGAGCTTTTGCCGAAAAGTGAACTAATATCACAAACAATACATAATATAATATCTGTTTTTAACCTAGCCATTATAAATAAATAATATAAATGTTATTTTTTAATTTGATCTATGTTGATTATATGAAAAGTGAACAGCATGCAGTAAGATAGGATCATTAGATGCGCAATATATCGGGAGACATATGGAGTGGGTCAGACATGATTTTGACCACTTCATTAAGTTTTGTTTTGTATAAAGCCTTTCTTTAAAGTGAATTTCGTTTTGTATAAATTGTATCTTAATTTGAATTGATGTTTCATCAACCAATTGCCTAGATTTAATAAATGAGAAGCAAATATAGCAGACAATATAATCAGGACATGGAGGTGCCGGCGCGATATTGCATTGTACGTGAACTGGAGTGCGTCTCATAAATAAACTGAAACTCAGCGTATAGGCTACTTCAAATATATATATATATATATATATATATATATATATATATATATTAGGGGTGGAACAGTACACAGAAGTCACGGTTCGGTTCATAACTCGGTTCAGATATCACGGTTCGGTAGGATTTCGGTACAACGGAGTGAAAAGCAAAACAAAAATGCAGAAGGCATTTTTATAAATGTCTTAAGCCTTGTATTTTTTAAATAAGTTTTATTAATAAAGGCATAGAACCAGTTTATTTGTAGTGCACTGACAATAGTTTTATATAATTTAATTAGTTTATTAATTCAATTAATAAAAATACAAAAGGACCTTGCGATATGTTTGGTAATTGTACCTGAATGAATTTAAAATTAATTTGCTATATTTCAGATCAATATATGTTTTCCTTAATTTTAATTAAGCCTAACTTTATTCTCATCTGAATTATAAATAATTGATTTCCGTATAAAATAATACTACCATTAAAAAACACATTTGATTTTCTTTTTTTAAATCAATGTAGAATGTGTAACTTAAAAATAAAACTGTGTGTGTGCGCGATTTTGGTTGGGTGACAGTTGTAGGTTACCGTTTGACAAGAGTTTAGAGTGTGACAAAAGCACAATGTTGTGTTTTATTGCGAGTGTACACAAATATATGTAAACATTTTGCAGTTTGAATGATGTCCTGTATTAACAAAATGACGGAGTATGTGTCTCTCTCTCTCTCTCTCTCTCTCTCTCTCCTCTCTCTCTCTCTCTCTCTCTCTCTCTCTCTCTCTCTCTCTCTCTCTCTCTCTCTCTCTCTCTCTCTCTCTCCTCTCTCTCTCTCTCTCTCTCTCTCTCTCTCTCTCCTCTCTCTCTCTCTCTCTCTCTCTCTCTCTCTCTCTCACACAGTTCGATCGCGCCTGCGCCTCTCCCTCTCTCGCGCACACACACACACTTCAGCGTTGCAATATTGACATCGCAGTCTGCTCATTATGCTGCGTTCAGACCAAACGCGAATTGAGCGGAATTTATCGCTATTTAGTTTTATTTATTTTTATACCGTGTATTCTCCGTGTAAATTCGTGCACCGAACCGTGACGCCCATACCGATTCGGTTCAATACGAATACATGTACCGTTCCACCCCTAATATATATATACAGTATATATATAGCTTGAAATGCCTACTTTTAAGCAAAACATTTCAAAACAAATAGAAACAGACTACTCTCTTATGTAATCCGTATAAAATGTGCATTTCTCTCTATAGGCACGCTTCACTACATTTGGACATTGTGTAATTATATTTATTGAACGTGTAGAATACTTTCCAAACCGTTACATATAGTATTATAAATGTTACATATAGTATAATAAATTCAGACATTCATGATATATAAAAAAAAACATATTAGAATAACTTTTAAAATTTTTCCGTGAGCAGGAATGGAAAACCCGGAGTGGACTTGGAGCGGAGTGATTACAGAACGCTCAGAGTGCAAAGAGGAACGTGCTTCTGCTCCACTCCAGGCTTTGATCACATCCCCCTCAACACGGTGAATACACCTCATCTATTCCTTAATTTAAGACCTAATAAAACTGAAATTAAGACATTTATTACACTATTTGAGAAATGTAAGCATATTTAAGGCCTTAAAATTCTGAAAAGTGAATTTAAGACATAAGGACAGGCAGGAACCCTGCAATTAACGGAAATCTGTCGTAGCAACAGAACTTAAATCCCTGCGTGTAAATTAAAAGCCAAAACGCAAATGGTGAAAATGGTGTTGTGTAAATTAAACAGCCCCTAACATTAACATAAGCAATACTTCTGTTACCATATTTATTGACCTTTGTTAAAGTTTAAAAATACGTTTGTAATTTAATACCAATTGTGTGTAATTTTTAGCAAGCAGAACACAATGGTCTCTTGTGTGCACAAGTTTCATAATGAGAATGCTGGAAAAAAACTCAAATTGATTCAGAATCACTGAAGAGAGAATTGCGATGCATCCGAGAATTGTTTTCTCTCCCAATTTTTATGCCTAGTACAGAGCAACTTCCATTATAGAATTAAAGAATTCAACTTGATGTGTCTGTTTATCAGCGATTTTACAATGGTCCACCCATCAGATTTGAGTATGAACTATATGTTCAATAAACATGTAATTTCACACAAAACGCTGTGAATGGGAATAAAGGACAGATACTGATCTGGACCGAGAGAATGAGGAGCGGATGTTGAAGGGAAGGGTTAACGTCCTCTCTGCCCCGCGGTGGCGACGGTGGCGGATGCTTTACTGCGTATTGTACAGCAGGGCTGTGATTAGGACGGAGGGAAAGATTCTGTTTACAGCTGTTCCCGTACACACCCTGCATAATGAGCCCTGCACTGCACAAGCCTGTAACCCTCCTGTTGTCTTTTTTGAGAATATTTTTCATTTATGGTCATTAATGTGCATGTAAAGTTTTGACACCTACATGTGTTTTAGAAAAGATGTTTCTCACAACTTTTGGGCTGGGGACATACTGACCTGCCCAATGGTTTCCATGTAATTTAAGTTAAAAATCAATAAATAAAAAAAAAACATAAAACATTTATTGTAGCTTGTCAAACATTAAAATATTAAATGCATGAGAACTTGTTCAATTGAAGACCCATCTTCTGAATCAAATTTAATTCTCAATTAAATTTTATATTTTTTCTAGTGCTGGGCAACGATTAATCGCATCCAAAACAAGCTTGTGTTTACATAATATATGTGTGTGCACTGTGTATAATTATTTTGTATATATAAATACACACACATGCATGCATGTATGAATATGTAAGAAAAATGTGTTAATTTATGTTATATATGAATATTTTATATAAAATGTATAAATATATATATACACACATGCAAATATTTCTTAAATGTATACATGCATGTGTGTGTATTTATATATACAAAATAATTATACAGTGCACACACATATATTATGTGTAAATAAACTTTTATTTTGGATTAATCGTTGCTCAGCACAAATCTTTCCTATCTCTGACAAGCTACAATAGAGGTTTTCTGTATTTTCATGAATTTGTATAGTGTTTTTCATGTTCAATTTAATCCGCAAAACAAACGTACCATTTTTGGGTTCCATTTGTTATAAAAAGTAGGCAACTACTTGATTAGTCCTGCCTCTTAGTCCTCATCTGCACTTGTTCTATATATGGTGAAAAATCAGGATAAAAATAGCACAACTTTCACAGTTCTGACTAACTAAATATGTAGTCTATTAAGGCATCACAGGAAGAGAACATTTACACATCCTGCCCACAATATGGATGTGCCACTACTGTAGAGTGTTTTTTTTTTTGTAAATGGTTTGTGAACCTTTAATCAGAGGCCACCACATGGACATAACTCACAAACACCATGTGATCTCCATGACAAATTGGCTTCAAGCGCAGCCTGGATTCTTAATCTGTGTTTTAACGAGTTAGAGCGCTATTAGCACGCATGGGAAACCGGAGGCCGGAGAGTAATTCATGCACACGCATATCAGAGCGACAGGCCTTCAGCCAACATGAAGCCCGGACGCCAGGGGAGACCTCAGACTGAAATAGCGCCGAACAACCCATAAAGCCCAATTAAACCCAATTCAGCCAACTCAGGCAGGCCTGACGTGACCTGCCTTTATCCCTCAAAACAGGCCACCACCCAAGGGCAACAGAAAGATCACAAACACACTATAAACACCTTTACAGTGCTGAAGAGTAGGGAATCCAAAAGTACAAGGGCATACAAACCGCTCCAAGGAGAATGCGGAAGGCATTTCAATAAACAGGTTAAAAAGATTTACGTTTTTTAATCCCATATTTATTCGGTAAATTTACACACACATATTGGGACTGGAACAAATCATTGCAGGAAATTAAAATATACCAAATTTTTAAGAAAATAAACCGCACATGACTATCAGTTGCACTGGGTCAAAACTACATTACTGAGAGAGAAAAAAAAACTCCACATAATAACATGTTTTTATTAAGTAACCCAAGCAAACAGGACTTTCACTCCCCATCATGCTTTGCACAGGGCTGAACTGGAAAAGTAAATGTTGAAAGTGTTATTTTATGCATTTTTTAGCAAGATTAGAAAACCATTACAGTCAATAATTCCATGCAATTTTTTCAACAGAACACAGCTAGCTAAGAAATATCCAAATGTACAAGAACAACAACCAATACTTGCATTTCAGAGGAAAATAGTGTGAGAGTACTTGTGTGTGTCCGTTTTGGAGAGTTTGACATTTAAACCACCTTCTACTTTTAAATCTATGGAAAAGAGAATCCTTTTAGTTTCACGGAAGAAAGGAAGTAATGTTTTTTTTTTTTCACATAAAAATTACATCAGGGTGAGTAAATTATTTTATTAACAGTTTCCTTTTGTGAGTGCCTCACTGAACGCCCTCAGCTCAGTGTCTCTGTGTGGAAGCTTCTTAATTTGCTGTGTTTCTGCACATTACTAACACAAGTTAATCTGCTGGTGTGAAACTGGAGACATCAGTCATTCTCAGTTTCAAATCGTAAAACGTACTTTTATTGGAGCACCAAAAACACCTCTTAAAGGCTTTGAGAGTGGCCTTGCGGGACACTTTTAGCTCTGGAGCCTGCGTGACCTGGACTTCAAATCACAGAGCCACATGATTACACCAGAGCAGAGCCAACCCAGGCCTCACTCCACTAACCATAAGTAACTTCAGTTCACTCAGGAGACCAAAACCTCCATTCAATTACATAATGCTGCCAGTGAACGATGAGCAGCTCTTTTCTCCATGAATTTCCTGCTGTGCATTCAACATCCACCATTCTGTGCAAGATATTTTGAAGAGCTTTGGGGTCCAAACAATATCAGATCCCACAGACTATTAATGTATAGAGAAAAAGATACTTTCGTGTCATACAGGTTTGAAACGACATGAGGGCGTATGAATGATTTATTTTTGGCTGAACTATACCTTTAAGTTAACACATGCATCCCATTTTACTTCCATTATGTGATGCATTTGAGTGAACTTGATAATTTAACAATGAAAAAACATTGCGGGACTTGGAATTGATTGAATTAATGTGATTATAGAATGCTAAAAAAAGTCTAAATAACTATTTGGCTATTGTTCCTTTTGAATCACTACAACCGGCCATGCAAAGAGAACCTAAAATGAGCACACAAGTTTGTTACAGAAGAAAACAAAATAGTTGCGATTCCAGACTGCTATAAACCGACACGTCACTACATCCGCCCCGTTTACACTTGGTACTAAGATGCGTTTCGGAAGATCGGATCACAAGACGACGACACTAAATACAAATGGATACAAATGCAAATTAAGTCTAAAATGTTTTGAGCTTGTCCACTTTCGACCACTTCCAGAGGTAGAAAATGCATTCGACCGGATTGCTTTCGTAGAGTAGAAGCTCATGAGGTCGAATGTGTTCAAACAGCCACAAAAAACCGTCTACTCTCCGCCTACTGACCTAATGTGTAAACATTATAGGAAGAGCTGTAGCCAGGCAGGATTTAAACTTTGTCGACTGAAGACCCAAGTTTGGTTTGAAGAGGAAAAACGTGCCAAGCACAATATTCTCTCACCATTCCTGATTTCTAACACACACTCACAGCGTTCGGCTGGTCTTGCGGCTGTCAGAGCAGAAACAAAAGCTGATGCTCTCTGTATGTTTCCCCACAATCTGCGCATTCATATGTAAATTGCATAAGCTTACTTTGTCTTATAGATCTAAAGATTTACCCGCACATAAACCCTCCTCTTGAAGATATCAGGAAAGAAGTGGTTGAAAGTGGACAAAAGAGATGGATTAAAACACCAAGTGTAAACGGGTATGTGTCTCTCTCGTCTACTTGTTATTCGATTGACTAAAACGCATCTTAATACCAGGTGTAAACAGGGCCTAAGTCATTGGTCAGAGACACTCTAAAGAAAAAGAGAGGGAAAAGCTTGAGTGAATAAAAAGCCACTTTTCCCTCTTTTGCTTTTTATGAGCCTGTGTGGATTTCTCCAGCTCTCATCCAAGCAATGACACAAAGACAGAGAGGAATTCTAGAAATCTCACGAGTGCCGAGCCGAGGAATGCAAACTCTGCAGGAGTGAACAGAAGAGTAGATCTGATGAAAGCTGTAAATGGAGTGTGATTAAAAAGGAGAAGAAAAAGAGAGAGGAGGAGTACTCATAAATAAAGGAGGGTGGTGACTGCAAAGACAAATAGAGGAACACATAACCAACCACAGTAAATCCCCTGCGATCTCCCTGCGGAAGCTCTTGACACGTCAGGAATACAGCCAAGAGTTACGGAAATGCCTCTGTATAAAACTCAAATTAACTCACGAGAAAAATCCTCAAGAAGTAGTAGTAAAGATCTAGCCTGGCTCCGCCCTCCTACGTACTTCCGCTCAATTTTTATTTTCCTTCAGTACGTTGTCTGGGTTTGCAGTATATTCTTCCGGTTTTCTCCAGCCAATTTTTAGCTGTCTAATCAGCGAACAGAGGGAGTGGCTGAGAACGATGACGTTGAGGTCGCGCGCTAGTTTAGTCACGACCAAACGTTAGCGATTGGTTATGGCAGATCCAGAGTGGCTCTGGGCAGATCCAATCGTTTTAAACTTCAACAGAGTAACCGCCTTCAAGGAAGTTAACGCTTATAAACATTGGGGGAGTGGCCAGACTCTGTACAAATGAAATGTACGAGAGTCTGGTAGGACCAGGCTAGTAAAGATCCTTTTTGCAGTTCATTTAATTATAAAAATCAAATCCAGATGAGTCACTTACACAGTCTTGTGTGGTGAAATCAGTGACTTCATTTTCCAGCAGCTGTAGAATCATGAGTCGCATGACTTTTATAGCATATTTGATTGGCTAAATAAATTAGCAATTTTCTCAAGAACATAAAGCAAAGATGGCAATTATGGATGCATGGATATAAAATAATATGGCCGATTTCAATAAGTTGCTATTTATTTTCCTAAAATTTCAAAAATAAAAATAAAATAATAATTAAAAGCATTAAGCACTAAAATCAATCGGAAAATGAAATAAGGGAAATTAACATGTAAATTAAATTCAATATAAACCAATACCCCCACATTTCAGTGAATAATGAAAAAAAAGTCTAAAACCGGCTTCTTTGTTCCAAATGATTTAGACTGATAATTCATGATTTCAGTCATTTTACTGATTCATTTCAAAAAACTAAAAATATATATATTTAAGTTTACAAATAAGTACCTATTAAAATCACATTCCAGAATAAATGTATAAAAAAAGCATATTAAGGCCTATAAAATATAGTTAATAGAGGAAATAAAGTTCCTAGGTTTTAGGATTAACATTCAAACACTTTCAAGGACCAAAGCCTATTTTCAAGGTCTTTCCAGTCCTTGAATCTATACATCCGAAATTCAAGCACTTTAATGAGCATGGGAAAGCCATTCGAAACAAATCTGCACAAAAGTAGCAAAAAAAAAAAAAAAAACTACTCACAAGTAGCAGTAGAATATTTGTAGGTCATTAAAGGCCTCTTATGCGCTTTTTTACGAGATGTAATCTAAGTCTCAGGTTCCCCAGAATGTGTCGAAGTTTCAGCTCAAAATACCCCACATATCATTTCTTATTTCATGTTGTAAATGACCATTTTTGAGTGGAAGGAAAAACATTCAGTTTTCGTGTACTGTATCTTTAAATGCAAATGAGCAGCTGCTCCCTGCCCCACTTTCCAGAAGAGGGCGGAGCCTGTACAAGTTCATGCCTCGGATACATTGCCAAAATTAAAACATTTGTTTGTTTTGATCATCATCTCTATCGTGGTCACGCTCACGTGACATTGCAGTTCTTCATCATTATAAAAGTTTATCTGCATGAGTTTTAAAGCCATATCAGTTTAAACTTCTGATACATGGTTTTCTGAGCACATATCCGAAGCACGAGAACAGAAAGCTGGATGTCAGACGGCGTGTCCCGTGAGTATTAAACAAATTTCTCTTTCACGTCTTATTGCACTTAAACCGTCAAATACACACACGGTTATGTCAAAAACACACAAAGTTCACATAAACAGTCTGTTATGTCTGTGAACGTAAACAGCAAGGAAAGAAATCGCATGTGTATATTAGATCTGTGTATTAAAGTGAAAGCAGCGTAAAAGGTGCTATATGTGCTGTTAATATGAACCAAACAACAAAAGCAAAACAGAAAATCACTCACTGCTCTTGACTGAATAACTTTAGTAGCTCAAATAAGAATACATTTCTTACTTGAATGCTGCTGTTAAATGCTCTGGCGAGGAGATAAACATGGTGGACTGTGTACAGCTCACAGAGGGCGGAGTCTATACTAATAGGGCGGAGTCATTCAGCAGTCATGGGCGGGGCCTATGCATTTGTGACATCACATTGCATAGAAACCTCAAACGGCTTATTCTGAGACACTGCTTATGATTAATGGGTATTCAAAAAAAGGAGTGGGTGGATTTTTACCATTATAGGGTGGGTGTGTACACACACTGCCGACACACACTGATGTTCAAACAGCACGTTAAAAGTGAATTTTGCATAATAGGTCCCCTTTAATATGGACCCCAGCTGGACTGCTGTCACATGTACTCATATAGCATGTTAATCAGAGCACTCATTATGCAGCATTATGCTACGCTAACCCGGTCCTTTGAATTTCAGACAAAACCTTGAAAAACAGACAGAAAGGTCTGTGGGCCACATGAGAACAGAGCCGATCCAGGGCCTGATGGGTGTTGGGTTAGGACACGCTCCAGCCTGAACGGGAAGCATAAAGCGCTGGATTCGGATCAGTCGTGAGTAATTTTCCAATGCCTTTTCACAAATAAAGCTCTCAGACAATGGCCACACATGACAAAGTTACGACACCATCTCCTGACCAATATGTGTGAACCATTGAGTCTCAGAACATCCAACGGCTCCAAACCAAAGTGATGCCTGCTAATAACGTAATTATACATGTAAGGGTCGGTCATAAATATGCAAGATGCAAACCAAGCCACCAGCGTTTCTTCCTCTGCCATCACCACCATAGTTGTTTCCAGAGACTTACAAATGCAACCTGCCAACAATCTAGTACTGTGGTTGTCATCAAACAGTCTTTACCCTAGTGAAGCACAGCGTTGCACCACTTCCCGTTTAAAATATGTGACTGTTTTAGTTTTCCAGTGGCCAAACTGTTTGAGCAGGACTCTAGAAATGGAAAGATCATTACATAGAACACTCATACTAATACATACCTCTCATATTAATTGATAATATGTAAATAAGAATGTTTCTTGAGCAGCAAATCAGCATATTAGAATGATTTCTGAAGGATCATGTGACACTGAAAACAGGAGTAATGATGCTGAAAATTCAGCTTTGATCACAGGAATAAATTACATTTAAAAATATATTACAATAGAAATCAGTTGTTTTAAATTGTAATATTTCACAATATTATTCTTTTAACTGTAATTGAGATCACTTAAACGCAGCCGTGATGAGTATAAGAGAATGCTAATCATCATCTGTTCTCACAGGTTCCTATTTTTAAATATGGCAACATAGTATCAACACATTAAAGGGTTAGTTCACCCAAATTTTTTAATTATCCCATTATTGACTCACCCTTCCAGGTGTATAAGCCATTGTAGGTGTATATGACTTTCTCCTTTCAGCGAAACACAATCAGAGTTCTATAAAAAAAATACATTTGCTCTTCCAAGCTTTAAAAAGAGAGTGAATAGAGCCTGAGTTTTTGAAGCTCCAAAAAGCGCATCCATCTATAGTAAAAGTAATCGTAAAAGACTTGCGTAGAAGCCAGTGATACTATTTTATAAAGTTATAAATATGGATCTTTTTTTTATCGCTCCAGAAGGCATTTTTAAGCCCCCTGGAGCCATATGGATTATTTTTATGATGGATGGATGCGCTTTTTTGGGCTTCAAAATCTTACCATTCACTCCCATTATAAAGCTTGGAAAAGCCAGGATATTTTTTAATATAACTCCGATTGTGTTTGGCTGAAAGAAGAAAGTCATATACACCTAGGATGGCTTGAGGGGTGAGTAAATTATGGGGATAATTTTCATTTTGGGGTGAACTGAGCATTTCACAGAATCTGTAGATGTACAAAACTAAAAAGGTTAGTCTGTCCACATTTCACATGTGAACTTGAGTTTGCATTAACCAATTTCCTTCATTTCAATCAAGATTGTGACCTGTAAATATGGACAAATCACGAATTTATCCATTTGTGTTACATCAGAAAGTCCTTCATGCAGCTCAGTTTCAGTAAATGCTCTTTTTAGACTGAGCAGAATGTTTTAAGTTCTGAACGTTACAGTATGTTTTTCTAGCTCAATGTACTCATCTTGAAAGATCAAGGTCTGCAGAGTATTAGATAACCGCAAAGCCCGACCCAGCAGCTCTCTGAAGTGGGACTGAAATGGACTAATTCAGCCGTCCACTAAAATCTGTTGCAGTGGCTGATGGGATCAAAGACACATGAACCCGTTCACTTGTCCATCATAACTCCAACAGACACGGTGAATTCAAGATAAGTGGCACAATTAAATTACTCTGAAAGCTGCTGAAATATATTGGGCCAGTTTCTGGTTGCATAAGGCAGTCTTGGCTGGAAATGTCTTCAGTTTTCCATCTTCTCATATGTTCTAATAGGGGAAATACAAAAACACTGAATAATGCCAAGTTAAGCTACTTTCTATTAAGGACCTGTAGGCTTTACAGATGATGGCATGACACGTGCTTTAAGGGTTAGTTCACCCAATAATGAAAGATCTGTCATCATTTAATCACCCTCATGTCATTCATTTAGAAAATAAAAGGAGTAGTTTGGCAGATTGTTCACGCAGAACGCTCTCTGTGTGAGGAACAGACAAATTTAATCATTTCAGGGAATCCTAAAATCATATGTTATCGTTTACTAATAGTGGAAAGTCAAAGCTTGCAGAAGTAAGAATATGAGATTTGTATGCAAGACCATTTCCACCGCAAAGAAAAAAAATCATGCTTTGGTAAATCATAATTATGACAAAATTAAAATAATTCTGACTTCTCAATTTTTATCATCTTTTGTCAATCTTGACTTTTTATCTTTTAATTTTGACAGATTTTTTTTTCTCTTACGTGGCAAAAATGGGCTTCCATAAATTTGAGAGCTATGGTGGAAAGGAGGAATTTCAGCAAGCATAAACTTAAATTTTAAAGTCATATTAAAACATCATATGGCTTTGGAACACTACTGCATGAATCATATAAACTGCTTTTGTATTTTTTTTGCTTAACAGTGTCCATCTTTTCCGGGGGTGTGGGAAGATGTTTTTCAAAACAATTTTTTAATTTATATACATTTAAAAATACCTTAAATCTCCCTAACACTGGGCAAAAGTTGAGTAAAATCATTAATAAAGTGAGTGATATTATATGTTTTTAAAAAACTACATTATTATGTAGCAAAATCACATTTTATAGCCTGGGGTCTCCAGCATTCTGAGTGTACGTAAAAAACGAAGAGCGCATAATGGTCAATGTATGTTTGAATAAACCAGTCATGAAAACAAGTTATTACAGCCACCACTTAAATGTTTATATTTAACAAATTGGAGAAGAAACAATTATATTATTAAAAGTTGATACAAAAACTGCAATTGAAATGCTTATATACAACTATTTGAATATTGATTATTAAACTATTTATGGATTTTGGCTAAATTAAAAATGTTGTAATTTCAATTTCACATAAGGTGTTAAAATCCAGTTTGCTTCATTACTTTTATTTTCGGAAGTAAAAAGTCATACAAATTTGGACTAAAATGGTTAAATGAAAGAATTGGCCTTGTTTTTGGTGAACTAGCCCTTTACAAGAAGCACTGGTTTTTGATACACTGCTGCTCTAAATGAATAAATCATTCATACAGCAATTCCATCTGGCTTTGAGAATCACACCGATCTAAATCATGAGGTCTTTGAATTAGATCTGCATTAGAGAGCGTGGCTCTTATCAAATGAGGCTGACAGACTCATGGAGTGTTTCTCTCCAGCAGATGAAAGTCAGTCAGGCTCGCGGCTCCAACACTCTTCCAGTAATCATCACACCATGTCCAGCACACAAACACACGATTCCTCATCCAAAGTCAAAAATCATGTCGTATCCGAGCGGATTCATTATCTTTAGAGAACCGTAGTCATTGCACCAACACAGTCCATGTTTGCTGTGAAATGAGACATGTAATGACGTGCACTTTTATTTGGGGTTCAACAAGTTCAGCCAACAGCGCTCAATCTCCACATGGGATACAGGCAGGAATTCTGTGGCACGTATGCGCCGTCTCACTTTACAGAGCAAACAATCCCATTAAGACAAGCCAGGTCACTCCTCTATTCATCTGTGTGCGTATCCATCAGGTGTCTCTGCAGATCCACGGGCCTCGGGTCAGCGTGAGCACAGATGATGTACGACCCCAAACCGAACGCATTATCTCGTCAAGTAGCCTCCATTGGGAAACTCATTCTCTGAAGCAAAGGGAACAGTTGTACTCCAAACAGCAGAACCCAACACAAACACTCCAAAGATCCTCCTCTAAAGAAGCAGAAAAACACTTCAGTCTCTTCCTCGCTCCTGAATGCGAGTGTTTATGTGAGCGGTGGAAGCAGGAATTGTGTTTTATTATCTGCTGTGGATTTCGCAAACACTGTGACAACGTTTTCACAGGGAGAGGTATGGTCTTGTGTAATTACTAAACTGCAGAAGTGTTTCTGTAGCTCAACGGTCACCAAGGTCAAGGGAAGCAACGTAAACATGGAAAAGATGTACACTAAATGCACTTCAAGTCGCTTCAGTTAGTATCTGCTAAAATGTATAGCAGGGAATAGAAAAAAAAAAAAAATCAGTAAATCATTCATTTGTCCGAGTAAAAAAGTAGCTTGTCTGGAAAATATAGGATTTTTGTGTTGTAAATATAATTTATTCTGAAGCCATATTCCCATTTAGTGTTCTATCAGCTTTGACATATTTAAAATCTGCATATTTGTGATAATTACCCAGAGGGCATTTTTTTGTACCTTTATAAAAGGTTTCCCCCCCCTAATCTTATTAAATTAAGAAATTTTGGAATTCATTATTTTAAACATGAAACTAACCCGTTCAAATGGCTGATTCATTCAAGAATGAGGCAGCCGTTTATGAAATCAGTCACATATTCAATCGTGGTGGTATTCAGGAAAAAAGCACGCTTGGTCGAATGATGTTGCTTAACAGTATGTTGTGTGTTATAAATATAAAAAAGTCGCTCTCGCGTTTTGGTGATTCCCATGTTTTTTTTGTTTTTTTTTGTTATTGACATTTTGTGAGCTGTGAGTTGTGAGTTTGTTTGCGTCATGGCTGTCTAAGCCTCGTATTAGCTTCGTATTTCCTTCTGTTTTTCCGTATTTCTCTCTTTATTCTGTTCTGAACCATCATTTAACTCATAATTACAACTCGGACTGTTGGCCAGACGCGTCTCAAGCCATTATACGGCTGGAACCGCAAATACGGTTGGAACATTGGTTGTTGGTCGTAGAGCGCGACACCGCTTCACTGCTGTTCGCCCTGCGATTGACTGCTTTTGTTAGCCTCGTTGCCCGCTGTGAGTTTGTTTGTTTTCCCGTCTATCGTGCGTCTACATTATACCCATACCACTACAAAGACGGTTTTTACCCAAGACTTGAGTCATAAATTAATATAAATATTATTAGCATCACTGGTTGCATCATTGCTAACTTACTGTGCATCTGTTAAAATGGCGAATATGTCAGGTGTATGTTGTCTACCTTTTGGTGCAGATGAGAACAAATCTGAATTGCTCGCGGTGCAGTCTGAATTAGAAGCTGTAGAAAAGCAGATCCGTGACCTTCTAGAGAGACAAGCTGAGCTGAGAGACCGGCGTTTAGCTCTTGAAACATCACGCGCTGATGCACACGGATCAGTGATTAACGTTAGTAATCCGCTGACGCTGACCTCGTCTACTCCGTGCGTTTCTCAGCATTGGTCCTGAGCGTCCAGGTCACGATCAGCCATGATTTCATTCACTCCGGCTCCAACACACCACCACGAAGCCTGGGTGGTTCCGCGGAAGCCGCGAGCCAGGACAAGAATCTTTTCGCCCCTCCCGGTTTTCGAGATCTCCACTAAGAACCGCTTCTCCCCTCTTCGCGAAACGGAACGCGATGCTGTGATCATCGGCGATTCCACCGTCCGACACGTCCACGCTACGTTAGGTAAAAGTAAGGTGCACAGTCACTGCTTTCCTGGTGCTCGTGTTCTCGATATCACTGCGCGGGTAACTGAGATCTTGGACGGTGACGAGCGTGTCGGAGCTGTTGTGCTGCACGCGGGAGCTAACGACATTAGGCTGCGACAGACGGAGGTTCTGAAGAAAGACTTCAGGAGCCTTATCGATACGGTACGCAGCACATCGCCTGAAACATCGATTATTGTGTCTGGACCGCTTCCTACGTACCGACGAGGGCATGATTTTATCAAATATTTGATACAGATTGTATCAAAGCTGCTTCACAGTATCAATCAAAACAACTTAATGTTTGTTTATTACTGGAAAAAAAAGACATCCAAGTTAGGTAGAGCTGATCAATGGTATGATTGGTTAATTAATTTGAATATCCCCAACTGAGCAAGCCAAAGGCAACAGTGGCAAGGAACCGAAAAACTCCATCCAGTGACCTAATGGTGTCCTAACACCCCATCAGATGACCCAATGGAGAAAAAAAACCTTGGGAGAACCCAGGCTCAGTCGGGGGCCAGTTCTCCTCTGGCGTTTATGAACTAGAGGCCGAATTTACAGTAACTGTGAGATAAAAAATTTATATGAATGCCTGGCTAAATAGATGCGTCTTCAGTCTAGTTTTAAACTGGGAGAGCGAGTCTGAGCTACGAACAATATCAGGAAGGCTATTCCAGAGCTTCGGAGCTAAATGTGAAAATGCTCTGCCTCCTTTGGTGGATCTGGATATCCTAGGAATGACCAGAAGCCTCGAATTTAGTGATCTTAAAGAGCGCGATGGATTGTAAGGCGATAGAAGATCCGTTAAATAGACTGGAGATAAACCATTTAGAGCTTTATAAGTCAAAAGCAATACCTTGTATTTAATACGGAACTTTATAGGTAACCAATGAAGTCAAGTCAAGTCAAGTCAAATATATTTATATAGCGCTTTTCACAATACAGATTGTATCAAAGCTGCTTCACAGTATCATTCAAAATAACTTAACAATGTTTGTTTATTACTGGAAAAAAGACATCCAAGTTTGGTAGGGCTGATCAATGGTATGATTGGTTAATTAATTTGAATATCCCCAACTGAGCAAGCCAAAGGCAACAAAGTGATGATAAAATCGGTGTTATATGATCATATTTTCTTGATCTAGTAAGAACTCTAGCGGCTGCATTTTGGACTAACTGTAGCTTGTTTATTGAAGATGCAGGACAACCAGCTAATAAAGCATTACAGTAATCTAGTCTCGAGGTCATGAATGCATGAACTAACTTTTCTGCATCAGAGACTGATAGCATATTACGTAGCTTAGCAATGTTTCTAAGGTGGAAAAAGGCAGTTTTTGTAACATATGAAATATGCTTTTCAAAAGACAGGTTGCAGTCTAATGTAACACCCAGGTATTTTACTGTAGCGGATAAAGTAACAGGGCATCCTACTATGTTAAAGTCGTGCTGTGAAAGGTTTTGTGGACGGTTTTTAGAACCGATAAGTATTACCTCTGTCTTGTCTGGATTTAATAAAAGAAAATTACGCGTCATCCAATCTTTTATATCTTTAACACAATCTGTCAATTTGGATAATTTAGCGTATTCATCTGGCCGTGATGAAATATATATTTGAGTGTCATCAGCATAACAATGGAAACTAATTCCATGTTTCCTTAGAATATTACCAAGTGGCAGCATATATATTGAGAATAATAAAGGACCTAACACAGATCCCTGCGGCACTCCATAGTTTGCCGAAGTTATAATCGATTTTTCTCCATTTAAGTAGACGAAATGGTAGCGGTCAGATAAGTATGACCTGAACCAGCTTAATGCTTGTCCTTGAACACCAGTGTAATTTTGTAGTCGATCTAAGAGTATTGTGTGATCTATAGTATCGAACGCAGCACTAAGATCAAGTAAAACTAGTACTGAGATACAGCCTTGGTCCGAAGCTAAAAGTAAATCATTTGTGATTCTAACAAGCGCAGTTTCAGTGCTATGATGTGGCCTGAATCCAGACTGAAACTTTTCATAGATGTCATTTTCTTGCAAGAAAGAGCAGAGTTGAGCGGACACAACTTTTTCTAATATTTTTGACATAAATGGAGGATTCGAAATGGGTCTGTAATTTGCTAGGTTATTTGGATCTAATTGTGGTTTCTTAATAAGAGGTTTTATAACTGCCAGCTTGAACGTTCTTGGAACATGACCTAAAGATAAAGATGAGTTATTAATATTGAGAAGAGGCTCTTCCACTATAGGTAACAGTTCTTTCAGTAGTTCAGTTGGTATAGGATCTAATAAACATGTTGTTGTTTTAGATGAAGTGATAAGTTTATTTTACTCTTTTTGTTCTATGGTTGTAAAGCATTGTAATTGTTCTTGCGGGGTGATAATTGCGGCCGAATTATAAGGCGCGAGCAAAGATCGAACGTTTACGATTTTGATTCTGATGCTTTCAATTTTCTTGGTGAAGAAGTTCATGAAATCATTACTACTAAACTGTAACGAGGTATTTTGTTCAGACGACGTCTGTTTATTTGTTAGTCTAGCCACGGTATTAAATAAAAACCTTGGATTATTTCGGTTGTTTTCTATTAATTTGCTGAGGTGCTCAGCCCTGGCCGTTTTAAGTGCCTTTTTATAAAGTGACATACTGTCTTTCCACGCGATTCTAAAGACCTCTAAATTAGTTTTTTTCCATTTACGCTCTAAATTACGGGTTTCTCTCTTTAAAACATACGTAGTATTATTGTACCATGGTGCTATACTTTTTTCTCTGACCTTTTTTAATCTAATGGGTGCAACAATATCCAATGTTCTAGAGAGAATGGTGCTCATAGTGCTAGTTAGTTCGTCTAATTCATCTGTTTGTTTGGGTTCAGGCAGCAGCTGAGACAGATCAGATAAGCTATTTGAGAAATGATCTATGGTGGATGGACGAATTGTTCTACCTGGTCGATAACGTGGCGCAGCATGACATATTACAGCAGTGCGTAATATGCAAGTTACCAAGTAGTGGTCAGTGACATCATCATTTTGTGGAATGATATCTATATCGGTTGGATCGGTTCCATATGATATAATTAAATCGAGTGTATGATTAAGACGATGAGTTGGTCCGGTGACGTTTTGCTTGACCCCGAAGGAGTTTAATAAATCTGTAAACGCAGCCCCTAACGCATCATTTAAATTATCTACGTGCATGTTAAAATCTCCAACAATTAATGCTTTATCGAAAAGCGCTATATAAATATTTTTGACTTGACTTGACATTTTATTAAGTCTACTTGTCCGGTCAGGCAAGTAAACATCTCCTTCACTCACCCCTTGAAAAAAATCCACTTGTCCCGGACAAACGTCAAGCATTAAATGTCGGGCCTTGTATAGGGTTGTGATATACATAAATGATACACAAACATGTGAAAACAAGTGATTTAGAGTTTCCAGTTTTAATTCACACCATTTATGGTTTTTTTTTTTTTTTTTTGATGAAACCAGCACAGAATAGTACAGAAAAGTACAATGGTATCCCTCTTCATTTAGGTTTGACAGGTCTTTGTGATGCATGACTTGTTTTTTGGGGAAAATGGTCTTTGTAGCATGAGAATTAAGGTGTGTTCACACTGGCGGTAATCAAGTTGCTTCAGGTAGCATACTGTTCTTCATCTGCACTCTGTTCATATGCATAACATTTGCTTATGTTACCTTAGCATCCTAGCTAAGATTAGCAACCTTTGAAACTTAGGGAAAAAAAGCAGGACAGTCGATGTTTAGGACCACCGCTGAGCCAGAGGAACTCCAGGAAGTCACGTTAAAAGTAACCTCTTGAGACATTCAGCAACACTGCACAAACACACAGCACATCTAAACATGCATTTAACTAGGTGAAAATGCAAGAGCAGTGAACCACAGGGCTCAGGGCACATCTTGATCATGTTAACCAGACGAGGCAGTGCGTTTGCTTTGGAACATCAGCTGTGCTGCTGAGATGGCCAGAGAGCGGAGCAAATCAAAATATCCTTTAAATACAGAGCTGAACCCATATGGAAACAAGACTCTCATTGTAATGAGGACTTGGCTTTTCCGAGGTTTGCTGACCACTGGCCCTCGCACATGGAGGAAAGTGCAATCTCCATTCGCAATGGACCACAGACTGGGTCACGTCCTGGAAGTCCAGACAAAAGATCACCAATGGATCTGATCCTAGACTGAAGCCTGAGACCTGGCATCACCAACCTGCATGTCAACGCCAATACGCCACCTCATCACCTTTGTTCTTATGATTTATGGGGACAGACACTTATGATTTATGGGGGTGAAATTTTTCATAAAAGTGAATCTGCTCTGTTAATGGCTTTTCCAAGGTCAAGCATTTGCCAAATATCCATGAAAATTATGCACTACCGTTCAAAAGTTTGGGTTCGTACGAAGGTTTTGAAATCTGTATCTTCTGCTCACCAAAGCTGCATTTACTTGATCAAAAATACAGTATAGAAATAGTATTACAATTTTAAAGGACCATTTCGGATTTGAATAAATTTTAAAATGTAATTTATTCCTGTGATCAAAGCTGAATTTTCAGCATCATTACTCCAATTTTCAGTGTCACATGATCCTTCAGAAATCATTCTAATATCTGCTTTGCTTCAAGAACATTTATTATTATAAAATCAAGAAATAATTGTACATGCAGTTTATGTCTCATAATATCCTTCATGAATTATGATAGTGATACAAGTCATTATTCGTTCAAATAATAATTAATAATAAATAACAAAAGTATCTTAGAATTGTCCACAAAACCTCTGCACTATATTCCAAGTCTTCTGAGGAAATATGACAAATCTTATTTTAGTATCATTCTCCATTTCACATATGTAATGTTGGATTAAGACACAAGTGAGAATTTGGAGTCAAATGATGTAAAATCTGCCGTGAATCATGTATCTGAATGCAGATGCATTTCAGAGCTTTGGTCGAAGGCAAGATTATCAGCGACTAAAGGTCGTGACAAAAAGGCCGAGCCGATGTAAAAAGTAGTGAGGACAAAATTTGACTGTGTTGTCGCCTCGCGTCGGCTGCGTCTGGGACAGAAAGCAGCACTTGAACACACCAAAAGGACTATGGGAAACTACCAACTACGGGAGAGTTCTGCGCCTGCGTGTAAGGAAATATCTGTCTATATCAGCAGGTATCAGTTAGGGCTGCACAATATATCGAAACTATCGAAATATCGCAAATGTATATATCGCGATATGCATATCGCAACGGCTTCCAATAACTGGGGTCATGAACAAAAGACAAAGAGAAAATCACTCACTGCTCATGGCTGAATAACTTTTGTAGCTTTAATAAGAATCAGTATACTATATATATATATATATATTTAATTCATAGAGTGAAAACTAAGCCGTGTTTTAATTTTACATTTGATTATTCAGTTTCTGTTGTTAAATGAACCTAATGTAGGCCTACCTGAAACCCTGAACCCCGTGGTTTACACTGATGTAAAAATAATACTTATTTCTTGTTCACTTCCAGAAGAATGTGAAACACGTATGTAGGTTATATCATTTTAAATATATTTTAAAGATAATTTAAGTTTATTTTACACACTTTAAGCATTATTGTATTGCATTTTTCTTCAATATCGTGCATCCCTAGTATCAGTCTATATTCGACATTCAAAACGGGAAACTGAAACAAGGACTGCAGATATCACTGATCACTTTCTTCATTCGGGCGGCTCATGGAGTTATGAAAATAAACAGCCTTCTGTCTGTGCCGACGGACGCTCACCGATGGCCCGACACTGGATGATGGCTGACCGCCGGCTCGGTGCGTCACGGCCCTAACAACTGAAATTTCACTTTGTTCCTCAAACACAGCGATGGCATGACTACATAAGACTTGGGCTGTGTCCGATATTTCCCCCTATAGAGGGAATGCATTAACGTCACTTTCCCGCCGGAACACGCCCCCCTCAGCCGGACTGAGTGGCAGAAGAGCTGCTGCGTGACTGGATTTAATAGGGGAAACTGCGAAAACGCAAGTAAAACAAACGATTATCAGTTTAAACTAAAGATTGGACTCAATATAGTGTTCCTTACAACTTACTAAAGATCCAGTGATCCATGGATATTGACATGCAGCCAGGAATCGTGTTTCCTGACATTTATATGTGCCTGATTTTGACACTGGGTAAATACATACAGCAAATTTGCCTGTGAACGCTTTATATAAATACAATATAGGCAGGTCTAAATCCAGGTGATCACTTATATCAATGTTATATATATCATCATATCGTCTAGACTTAAAACTTGTATAGTTTTTTGTCAGTGTTTATTTAAAAATGTCAAATTATACAGAATATACAGTGGTAAATATTTGATTGATGAGTTGTCACTGCAATATATAACAATACAATATATAGAGAATGATTTTACCACTAAATTCAGCATATTGACACAAAAATGATAACTGCAAATCCACCTTTCGCTGCCTGGAGTCCAGTTGTTTCTATGAATTGCAGCGATCTATTTGCTTCTCTGTTCTGTAGCTTTAGGTAGTCTGTAAAAATATACCTCATATTTCTTGTCAAATCTAGTTGTACAGTCAGTCTCAAAGCTCTTTCCCGTTTTAGACGCGTTTTGTGTGTTTTTCGGCAGCATTCACGCTGAAAACCAATGCTGCCGCTCAGTCTTTTTGCCACTTGTGGGCGTAACCGCAGTCACTCCGGCCAACGGTGACGTCACATGCATACCCTCTATACCCTTAAACAGGGCACTATTTGAGGGAACAGCCATTCGTAGTGGTGTCCGAAACCATAGTGGACGTTATCGAGTACACTCATTCAATCCCACAATGCACCGCAATAACAAGTGTTCAACCGATGTAGAGAATCCACTGTGAAGCTTGTGCCGAATGAATGCCCGCGTCTCACTAGAAGAAGCACTCGCAGCTGAATTATCAATCCATCCGTTTTCCAAACCGCTGGTCCAGTGTGGATACAGCGTAATATCATACAAGTATAAATTCCTTTTGAACTGATTATTAAATAGTTTAATTTAAGGTTTATACATGCCATTGAGTTCAAGATAAATCTTTTCATTACTACTAGAGCTGCCAGTTTGCAAAGTTTCAAATGATTTTTAAACGGCACAAACTATGCAAAAGCGACAGCAGCTTCCGGCACACTCAGTGTCCATTCACTCACTCGTTTTCATTCACTCCATCAAGTGAAGTATATTAGTGGAGTAATGTAGGGAATGAGGGTATCGGGAGATTTTGAACACAGCCACAGAATACAGTGCATAAGTCATATGGACTACAGGCATGGTGATTTTTTTAGCCATTTCTGGAGCTTGACAGCTGTGGTCTATGGACTATGATCTGTCATTGTATGGAAAATTCTTCATTTTTAATCTTTGGAGGTTAATAACATCATGAGGGTGAGGCTGAATCTATTCATTTATGGCCAAGGAGGAAAGTCTCATCATAATTTCACTTTTGTTGTAGTTTGTGCTCAATCTAGGACACATTTTATGATATTTAAAACCTGTCCCAGTCACATAAATGTGAACGAATGGAAGGGAAAAAACACTTTCCACATTATATCATCTAAGCTGCTGGTCTGGCAGGGGCAAACTGGCCATTTTGTTTATCCTTTAAATGAACGTCTATTACATTTACTGAACAGCTCCAGACACCAGAAGTCAATAAAAAACACACACTGCTTTCAATTTAACTGCAATTTCAGATGATTCCCTGTGTCAACAAGCAACATGCATATATATAGATCTCAGAGTTGTTGATTAGCAGCGCTGCGGATCATCCAGAGAAAGTAACAGGAAACCGAAAACAACATGTTCCAGATACGGTTGTGTCAGTGACCATAGACAGGAGCCGTGTTTCAGACGTGCAGGGACGACTGATGAATATGTATGAGGCAGACTCTGCCAGTTGTGTTTCACTGGAATACTGTGCTGAGGATAAATCTGCTTCTGCGAAGAGATGATCAGGCCATACCATCAACATTTACATCGGAATAAACAAATAAAGGCACAGAATTTGGCAAATTTTGGATGAATAAATCGAAAGTAGAGCTGTACATGTAACCGTTTAAATCCAAGGATGAAGGTATAAATAATGACAGTTATTATTAAACATCAGCCAAAAACTCAAAACAGTGAGTTTATCACTGGACCGGACAAAGATGGAGTGAATGTGAGGAACTTATGCCCCGGTTACACGAAGGGAAGACGCAGATATTTCCCTGCGGTTTGGCCTCTCATTTACACGAAAACCCCGTTTTTATCACAGAAAACAATTATTTCTAAAAACTCCGGCCAAAGTGGAGATTTCTGATAACGCCGGTTATGTGTTGCTGTGTCAACTGGGAGAAACGGGGTTTTAGGTTCTCAAACGTCACATTATGCGCCAGAAAATGCTTAACGTCATGTGAGCGCCCAGTTTGGCATAGTTATGATGCCGCTCGACGGCGTATTTATGCGGGTTGATGTAAATGACAACTGTTTTGAAAACTATGTTGTGTGCATGATGTTACTATTGAAAACGGATGGGGGGAAATATTCGTTTCTCTAAATCCCCGGCTATGTGTAAATGTGGCCTTAAATACACATGGTGATGAACTAAATAATGAACACCTGTGATGATTAAATGAATATACATGCTAAATGATTATGATGTGAAAAGGAGAAAAAGAAACAGGCAAACAGGTGATTAAACAGATTGAAAACGAAAAGCAAAACTGCGACAGTGCACTTTATCAAACCATGATGTGGACTAATATCTGAACATTATACTGTAGCACAAAAAGAGTGTGTGTGTGTCTACCTGTGAGTGCGTGTGTGTGTGTGTGTGTGTGTGTGTGTGTGTGTCTGCCTGTGAGTGCGTGTGTGTGCGTGTGTGTGTGTGTGTGTGTGTGTGTGTGTGTGTGTGTGTTGTCATCTCTAGAAAATGACTCCATTTGCAATCAAAAGAAATTGATTGTTGAGAAGGTTTGGGAAGTTTAGGATGACGAGTACGAGAGCATGAGCAGTCTAGACTTTCGGCAAGCTGAAATTACAGATCCCGGACGTTTCTGAGACGACATACATTTAGTGTGAGCCGTCAGTAAAACTTCAAACAGCACAGGCCGTAAGAGCGCTCTCCACACGACTGCGAAACCGCTTCAACTTCAGCTCGAGACATTCACAACAACTTCAGACCCGATCCAAAAGAAGAACGAAAGAAAGGACAGGCCAGGGCTCAAGGAGGAAGGAAATCAGGACCAAAGCTTCAGGAATGGAAGAAATAAGCTACAATTTCCATTTTTAAAACACTGATTTTTAAATTCAGATAAAACGGAGGTATTACTTATTGGTCCAAAAAATTACCCACAAAACCTCGTACAATACAACTTTACTTTAGAAGGATGTCCAGTTACTTTATCCGCTACAGTAAAAGACCTGGGTGTTATACTAGACCGCAACTTGTCTTTCGAAAATCATATATCATATGTTACAAGAACAGCCTTTTTCCACCTTAGAAATATTGCTAAGCTACGTAACATGCTATCTGTTTCTGATGCAGAAAAGTTAGTTCATGCATTCATGACCTCGAGACTAGATTACTGTAATGCTTTATTAGCTGGTTGTCCTGCATCCTCAATAAACAAGCTACAGTTAGTGCAAAATGCAGCTGCTAGAGTTCTTACTAGGTCAAGAAAATATGATCATATAACACCAATTTTATCATCTCTGCACTGGTTACCTATTAAGTTCCGTATCAATTACAAAGTACTATTACTGACCTATAAAGCCCTAAATGGTCTAGCTCCTGTATATTTAATGGACCTTCTATCGCCCTACAATCCATCGCGTTCTTTAAGATCACTAAATTCGAGGCTTCTGGTCATTCCTAGGATATCTAAGTCCACTAAAGGAGGGAGGGCGTTCTCACATTTAGCTCCTAAACTCTGGAATAGCCTTCCTGATACTGTTCGTTGCTCAGACTCGCTCTCCCAGTTCAAAACTAGATTAAAGACGCATCTCTTCAGCCAAGCATTCACATAATGCTTAACTTTTATACCACTGTTGAATCAGATCGAATGCATTAATATTATGAACAGCAGCTACGCTAATTATTTCCCATCTGCTTTTCTGCTGTTATCTCGGGACGCTAGTCCTGAGGTAAATAGCGTTCGTCAGCTCCAGTTTGTATCCAGCCTCTCACGGAGACTTCAGAGTCCCCAACACCTGCGATGAGATGACTAAACGCCTGTGAAGAGACGACTCGACGCCTGTGAAGAGACGACTCAACGCCGGCGATATGTTATGCCCTAATTTAATACATGATGATTAACTAACTGTATTTTTTACGTACATTTCTGAAATGCACTTTCTGTAAAGCTGCTTTGAAACAATATGTATTGTGAAAAGCGCTATACAAATAAATTTGAATTGAATTGAATTGAATTGATTATAATGTGACAGGATTTATGGAGCTCCTCTCTGGCAAAGCTCAGATATCCATTCTCAAGACAGAAACCTCACTCAATACTTTCAATGCACAGCAGATACTTGAAGAAAACAAACTAAACCCACATTTCAAAGTTTTTTTTGCATCCAATATTTTGTTAAAATGCAACTGTATAAAAAAAAGGCTAGTCCCGCCCATCATGAAACCTGATTGGTCGCAGGTCACTCAACACAGCTCTATATTAAACATCACATATAATCGGCTACGTCACGCAGCTGTTTAATGCTCCGTGTGGACAGTATTTGTTGTTTTGAATTTAATTTATGCTAAATTACAAAATAAATAAATAGCCATTGCATCCAGGATAATTTTAATAACAGTATTTCACTGGGTTTTTTTTTCTTTATTTGTGAAGATTTTGGTGCTTCACTCAAATAACATCACAATGCAAAGTCTTAATGGTGCTACAATTGCCTTGATTTCTTCTTTATGCAAAACAATTTCTCACTTTATCTTTTTGATTTTTGTGGCACAAGCATTTCTTCCTGAGATTTATCCACAATGTATTCATCAATCATCATTAATCATAGACTAGCAAAAAATGAACTCAGAATCCAAAAGGCTCTGGAGATCGTCCAGTGATTTCTAAAGCTTGTGAAGAGTCCTAATGTTAAAACTGAAACTCTTCTTGGGACATCTAGTGGGGTTAATGGGTATCGGTGTCATATACTAATGTTCAAAGGTAAGACTTTTTTTATATAAAGAAATGAATACTTGTATTCTGCAAAGATGCATTAAACTGCTCAAAAGAGAGAGTAAAGACAATGATATAGTTACAAAAGATTTCAGTTTCAAATAAATTCTGTTCTTTTGAACTTTCTATTCATCAAAGAATGCACCAAAAAATTAGCAGCACAACTGTTCAACATTGATAATAATAATTAAAAAAATTAAGCACCAAATCAGCATATTAGATTAATTTATGAAGGATCATGTGACACAGAAGACTGGAATAATTATGCTCAAAATTCAGCTTTGCCATCACTGGAATAATTTACAATATTTATTATTATATTATTTCTTTATTTGTTTTTACATTTTTTGATAAAATAAATGCAGCCTTAATGAGCATAAGGAACTTTTAAGAACTTGTAAACACCCACAAACTTATGAAGGGTAGTGAACACTCAAATAAGGATTTTCCTGCATGTTTATTGTAGTGAAACCATGACTGTCATATATTACCATTTTAATGTATTCCCGCCAAAGTGGCCAGGAGGAATGACAGCGTTACAAGCCACTGCTGTAATACACACACATTTACTGGGTTGGCGGGTGTTAATGTCAAACCCTGTGTGTAATAATATTATGTAGTAATATCTTTAAAGGGGTGGTTGATTATGATTTCATTTTTCTAACTTTAGTGTGTAATGTTGCTGTTTGAGCATAAACAACATCTGCAAAGTTACAACGCTCAAAGTTCAGAGCAAAGGGAGATTTTTTCTTTTAAAGAAAGGATTTTGCTTAAGGACTACAACAAACGGCTGGTAGGAACTACACGACATTCCTCCCGGGTTAGAGACATCATCAACCCTAAAATTTACATAAACCCCGCCCCCGGAACACGATTTATAGATTATCAAGACAGAATATGCTAATCAATGACTAGAAGATAACTACACATAAGCTACATGAATTCATCAACTAACCATTCAGAAATGTCCTGTTCTATTCCACATGTTGTCACTTCCTCTTGAGTCTCTCATCATTGTCCGACTCCGGTTTGAACATAAAAGGCTAAACTTTTTCAGTGTGTGTCTGCGTGAGGTAAAAGGACACAAGCTCTTGAAGCTCCGCCCCCTGTGCCGGGAGCAGCAGCTCATTTGCATTTAAAGGGACAGACACAAAAACGGTGCGTTTTTGTTCACCCTCAAAAAGTGACAATTTTAATATGCTGCATAAAAATATCTGTGGGGTATTTTGAGCTAAAACATCACATACACACTCTGGGAATATCAAAGACTTATTTTACATCTTGTAAAAAGGGCATTATACCACCCCTTTAATACTATCTTAAATGAAATGTCATAATTTGCTCCAAAGATTCTTTTTTGCTCTGCCTCAATTCACTAAAGGTGAATTAAGCATATTCAGCATTTCAGTAAATTGACAGGACTGTCAAACACCAGAATGACACAGAAAGACAAAATATCATAACATTGGTCTGTATATGTGCCACATTTCAATTCTTCTGTAAACATACAAACACTGTGAATAAGATTAAAAAACCGAAAAACAAATTCTTTACCACTTACATCCTCACACAGAGACATTACACATACATATCCAAGTCAAATGAACAAACATGGTGCAAAACAAGCTTTGTTTTGTGCCTTTTCACTTTTTTATAAGTGCATTTTACATTGATCATAAACCTTCAAATATTGGCCTGTGTTTTACGTCTCTCTTTATTTACTGGAATAGTCAATGAGTTCATCTGTTGTTCCCACAACAACAAACACATTGAGCATTCAGAGATCTGCATGTTTGTTTGCTTCTTTCAGTGAAGCTTGATGCACATCTGGATTTAAAATGTTTCTGCTCTGCGCTTTGATATTGATTATTATTGAAGCTGAAATAGAAGACAACAGCATTTTCTTGGGACATGAACAAACATGCTCTTCAATTGCTTCAGTTGTTCCATTTTATTGCAAATTGTTTAATTACCAAGTCACTCTCTACACTGCTACCAAATAATGGCACACCATTTACCGCGGTGCCAAAAGCACTGAACGCTTGACATATGACTGTCTCTACAATAAATACCATTTGGTTTGCTAATGTAATGCAATGCAAAGACAGCAAAAAAGCAGACTTTTAAACAAAGTTTGTATGGTTTGAAATAAAACAGCAGCTTTTGTGTGACTGTGTTTGTAAGCAGATCATGTCTACAGTTAATGTGATGAAGAAATACACCAGAAAAGTGAAGATTATGCAGCATTTGAGACATGCAGACACTCAATTTGATATTGTGAATCTAATGCAATGCTCGTGTGCAACATACAAACACTGTTACAGCACGTATGTGGAGCGAATACAGGAGGTAAGGTACAAATTGATAAGGGAAAGTCCAAAAAAAAAAAAAAATTCTCCCATGCGGTTTCTGAACAGAACGGTGAACAGTGTGTAGTGCTTTACTGTAAACACACTACTGAGTTTCATGGAGGCAGTTTAATGGGTTTAATGTTTATTTAAGAAGCTGCTTTCCAACAAACAACCCATGAGAATCTACATCCCCCTGATCACACTGCCAAAACAATAAGATACTGCAAAGATTCAATAAGACACGCTACTCTATTACACTGCTACTGCCAGAACAATTACTTTTTAGATCAGTTCTATTTGAGAGATTATCATACAATGCAAAGCACCACCATAAAGCAATATTACAACTCTAATTTGATAGATATTTTCTCATGACTAGGGGTGGGAATCATAGAGTGCCTCACGATACGATGCATGGCTCACAGTACCGATAATAACATGATACAGCAATTCTGCGATAATCGATATATTGCTAGACAATCCTATAATGATACATCACGATATATGTCTAACTATGAAAACAACATGAGCCTGTGAAATGGTTAAGTGTAGGGTTTCTCTCTTTATTAAAGTCCAAACTGTTAGAAAACAGCACAAAAAAATTCAGTCTGTAAATTAAATTTAACTTTAAGTAAATTAAACATTATGCTTATACTTTTTAAAAGCTCAAACTTTGCTAAAAGTGTGCAAACTGACACATTTACCAGCTTATCAACTTTTTTTATTAACCTGGTAAATTTCTAAATTTACCAACCTCTTTTATTTAAACCTGGGAACATGTCAGTGTTTACCAGCGTCCTTATACTATACTATACTATATACTTATACTATACCTGGGAATAGTTCAAATTGTAAAAATGTGACGACATCAGCATTTCCCGCTGGCGAGCAGATTCTTAAACATCTCTGATTGGCCACTATGTTCACATGCTCAACATATATGTCTGTGACTAGCCTAAGAAAAAGAGTTTTTTAACGGGATGTCGGACAGCAGTGTGAGCAAAGTAATAAATGCCCAAACCCTGTTTAAGTTCAAATCTGGATGAACTTCGGCTTTTATACCACTGATGGGACAAACATGTTGAAAATAGACATCTTTGACGCTCTTCACCGAGTGCTTACACAGATACACAAGTGAGTGTTTGAAAGCAGGCATCTTTCAGTGGATCCGTTTATCAGTGGATATATTAGGGATCCGCTAAGACAATCCTGCTTTCAAACGCCCACCCCTATATGACATTACAGGTTTGTGATAGGCCTATCAATTTTAAACACTAGTTTGTAGGAGCTGTTTTGTAATTTTTAACCAAATGTTTTTTTTTACTTCATCGGAAATGGTACGAAACTTGGTAAAGTTTTTGGAACTGGCTATGTGAACACAAAAAATCATGGACATAATTCGAAAAGGATAAATGGTCCTAAAAAAAAGTGACACTTGTATTGTTAGCGGTCAAAAAATGAGCGTATTGGAAACTATAGGGAAACAAATTACATCTAGTGGAAACTTTTGGTACTGCGCTCAAACAAAATCTCGCTGAACGCTAATTTTTTAGATCAACCTGTTAAGATTTCTGGCTTTGATTTTCTCAGTTTTAGAGTAAAACATTTTTTTAAAATATATATTTCATAGAAAATGTAAAACTAGTATTATGCATTTTTTATATTAATAAACGTAAACTTTGATACTTTGTTTTACTTTTTAAACTTTTTAATAATAAATTGGCAATAATCTGCTTTATAAGTGTCTTCTTTAAAAAGAGACCAAACTTAAGTCTGCGCCCCAAAGCATTCAAGCTTTACCAGAGTTTAAGTCGGAAATTTCATTTTCAGGTCTATGCAAAAACGTGATTAACAGGCAATAAATGGATCATAACTATAATTTAGTAGCATAAAATCACCTAAAAATACAAAATATGAAATAAAAAACATTATCAAACTAAAATAAAGTACATTCATTTCAATGAAAAAAAACAACAACTCATTATTAGTTGAATGTCTTGCCCTACATAGAGTATAAATAGGAATGATACTTCTAAGGTACTTCTTTGTCCTTTTTAAAGGTCAACAGTCTGAATAACCTTTCCCTTTCATTGTTTAGAAAACAGCAGCTTCCGGAAAATATCTCCTCCTGTGCTTCATGAAAGAAGGTCATACAGCTTGTATGGTAAACAAATGACAAATTTTTATTTGGGGTAAACCATCCCATTAAGAGGAAATAACTCTTCAAATGTGTGCATCCACATCGTACCTTGCAAATGGTCTCTTTGTCCCAAGGCAAAATGGTCTGAAGGTCGATGAGCTCACAGGAGACACCCAGCTTTTCCTGTGCCATGGCAGCCACTTCCCTCATCACATGTACCTGTAACCCAAAGGTCAAAGGTTAACTTGCAGTTTACTTAGCAGACTAAGTTCTGACACTAGTTTCTTTTGTTGGCTGCTGTTTCAGAGCCTCTCTAGCCAATGTTGAGGTTATGTTTTTGTTCATACGGCAACAGCTAATAATATTTAATTGACCCTTCGCTAAGCCACGCCCGAAAACAGCCACTGGCCAATCATGTCTTAGCAACCGTAACTAGGCGCGGGAGGTCTGGCAAGCTTTCGAGCGAGGGAAACATGCCGAAGCGTTGTGCGTATGGATTGTGCAAATCTGATACCAGGTATCCTAAAAGTTTGGACGGGGGAGTGGAATTTTTTTCCTTCCCGAAAATCTAAAAGCCAAGGGGAGAAATGTGCGTGGATCAAGCAGTGTGGGAGACCCCGTTCACAACTACATGTCCACAGGATTAACAAAAACACCTATTGCTTGGAAATAATGACGGTTCTTTGTTCATAATGCATATATTTTAACGTAAAATAAGACGATTAAAGACAAGACGGAGGCTCACTGACATACTTTGAAATATATTTCAGCATTTTGTTAATCGACGGCCTACTACCCCTGACTGAGTAACTTTAACCCAATCCGATCGTGGCTCTCCCGGTGTTAGTGTTATTCCACAAGATTTATGGATAAGCTGTTTGATTTATAATTATTAGATTATTTTCACATTTCACTTACCCTGCTGTGCACGAACATAGCTGTTCCTCAATGTGTGTGTTTCCCATTTGAATGGTCAGCGTATGAGACGGCTGCTGCTTGCGCTGGGACTATAGGGTTTAGCTTCACTTTTTATGAAATTATTCACTAATCGGTTGCATATTATGTCGTGGATATATCCCTTGAATGCATACTGCAGTCCCTTTTGTCTTGCTCTCTCAGATATTTCACATGTTTGCCAAAAATGACTAATTATTTCATTGGGAATGCCTGACACCGGTGCATACACACTGTAATAGACGTGCCAGGGGCGAAAGCTTGTCAGGCGTAGCAACAGTAACTAGGGAGGGTGGGGCTTAGCGAAGGGTCAATTAATCTCCCAGTCCTAGTTTGTGCTGCTCATGTATATAGTCTCGGTGGGAAGAATGAAAAGAAAACAGAACAGTACTATCGTCCATTAGAAACAAGCCTTGGAAGTTCTCTGCACTTCTTCATGAGGAACATCAGTCATTCAGCAGGATAATCCTGTGGAGAGTCTGAGCTGAGCTTCAGGACACCCAGAGAGCTTTTCAAATCATGATCTGATGGTGTCGTTGATGTATCTGATAAGTTCTTACAAACGTACCTGTGTTCCCCAGGCCACCAGCGTGAGATCGCTGCCCTCCTGCAGGACCTCGGCCTGGGAGAGCGGGATGTGATAGGCTTCTGTGGGAACCTGCTCCACTGCAGAACACAACCACAGATTACACAACACCTCAGAAAGTCACACATTCACCCTGTAAAGCCTGGCATATGGAAATCATTTATTGAACTTTTAGACAAAATGGATAATAAAAATCGGAAGAAGAAGAAAAAAACACGTGTGTTTTTTTTGTTTAGTATCATATTTGATATATCAGGCTTTAATGGCTCATATAGTAGGATACAGTGAGATTATTGAGATCATACTAGAGGAAAAACATCCGTTTTATTGAGAGGCCCAAACTGAGCAAAAATATGAAATTTGGAACAGATGATATTTATACAGCCAAAAAAAAAAATTAAATTCTGATAGCTTCTAATATAAATCAATAAGATCTTGTTGATGTATGGATAACCAAGTAAAACTAAGTTACTTTAGTCCAGTAAGTGTTCATTTTGAAATATTACTAACATTATAATATAATGTATAAATGTTACTCATACGTTTCCTTTTTTTATTAAATTAGTAAAGATTTCAGAGCAAAAAGACTCGTAAAACACGAGCTGACGGTGGACGTTTTTACAATTATATTAAAGCGCTTTTTATTTGCTAAAAAAGTATAAACTATCAATCAGACGACAGAAGGCATGAGGTAGATTGTGTTTTTCAGCAAAGTTTTGATCATTTAGAGAAATTTGCGTATCAAATGTGATACGGTTGACTTTATAGGGTTGAGATTAAATCCATAAACTGCGGAGGAAACCGTTATATTGTTGTATTGGTGGAATAAAAGTCTGAGAACATATCTTGAAGGACAAGGGGGAAAAAATGGTTGCATGATGTTCAGTGACAAGTTAATTTAAACCCTTCCATTTAGATCATAACTACTCGTCCTTCAGTCTTCAGTTTCTCTAGGTGGAAACACTGCAATGTCTTCTAGCTGGCAGAACGGGGCTTTTGAGCATTGAGATGAATGGGGCAATGAACAGAGGGAAAGAGTTGATGAGGATCTGTTCATACTTGCAGTACACAAAAAGCAAGGACTAAGACCTGCCTATTCTTTGGTGTCGGACAGATGTTGGCACTATGTGCAATATGTGCAATAATTGATATGTTTTGCACGGCTGTAAGAAACAAGATAACTAGCTAAAGAAAGGTTGTCGTCTCACCTGACAGTGAGTGCAGAAAGAACTTTTCACAGCTGTCATATCTCATGATGAGGTTTTGTTTTTGATTCATGCTGAATTAACTTTATGGCTAAATTATGTTTAATTAGAGCCATTTTCTTCATCCCAGTTTATATGCTCATTGAAGTCATTGTCTGTGCCGCCTTCTGGGAAATCTTGCTGCTTTTGACAATGAGGTTAAAAGTAATTTTGTTGAAAATTGTTGAAGTTGACTTTGGTTGGTTAGGATTGTACTTTTGCTCGGAATTAGAAACAGAGGCTTGTGGAAAAATTCCACATGATCTTTTATGTACCAGTATGTGTCTATTTTCCGCTTGTACTTTAAAAAAAACTCTCTTTGGAAAAACAGGAAGAGCTAAGACTGAGCGCTTTTAATGTTTCACACGTACTTTTAAAAAGTATTCCACTTTTAATAATAAAAGAACTGGAATACTTCTTCCAAAGTACTTTACTTTTTTGGCAATGCAACTCTTTTTGAAAACCTACTAGCTTAGAATTATTAACGTTTCTTTAACAGCAGTTCAGTTTATGATCAGTACCAAAGACACACATATATATACATACACATATATATATATACACACATACACATATATATATATATATATATATATATATATATATATATATATATATTATATATATATATATATATATATATATATATATATATATATACATATACACACACACATACATATAGGAAGAAGGTGCACTACGATTACTTATGAATAAAAGAAAGTGCAATACCCAATATGGCAAAAAAGCCCCGCCTTCTAAATGAAAGAGCCAATCGTTGATTAGTAAAGTCATCGCATCACTGCAGCTGCCGTTAGAAGCTCCGGTTGCTATAGAAACAGTCAGTGTTCTGTTACATAGGACCGCGCATGCGCAATAACTTTGTCCAGGCTGAAAAACGCAGTTTTTTGTCATGATTTGAGCATTTAGAAACAAAATTTATGAGACAGTTGTTGTCAGATCTCATTGATGATTTCAAAAATGAAATCTAATCGTAATTTTGGTGAACAGTTTTGGAGAATTTGATGTTTCCCCATTCAAAGAGATAGGAGCTGCACTTGCATGAGGCGTTTCAAAGATGGCCACCGAGTGAAATGACTTGTCTTAAAAGGAACACGCCTACTTTTTGGGACTTTAGCTTATTCACCGTATCCCCCAGAGTTAGACAAGTCCATACATACCATTTTCATCACCGTGCATCCCGTAACTCTGTCTGACGCACCCACCACTAGCCTAGCTTAGCACAAAGACTGGAAGTAAATGGCTTAAGCATTCTGCTCCCAATAAATGACAGAATAATCCTAACATTTTCCTATTTATATGTTGTGATTTGTAGTCACAGTGTGTACAAATAACAAGGTCATATGAGACACAGGCATCTTTTAACCGTATACATACTGGGAACTATATTCTCAGAAGGCGAAGCTCTACTTGGGCGGAGTAATTTGCTCGCAGCACCTGAGAAGCCCGGTGGTGAGGAGCAGAGAGTTCGCTCAGAGTGTTGCGCTAATCACTCCGCCCAAGTAGAGCTTCGCCTTCTGAGAATATAGTTCCCAATATGTATACGGCTAAAAGATGCCTGTGTCTCATATGACCTTGTTATTTGTACACACTGTGACTATACAAATCACAACATATAAATAGGAAAATGTTGGTGTTATTTTGTCACTTACAGTCTCTGTGCTAAGCTAGGCTAGTGGTGGGTGCGTCAGACAGAGTTACGGACGCACGGTGATGAAAAGGGTATGTATGGACTTATCTAACTCTGGGGGATACGGTGAATAGGCTAAAGTCCCAAAAAGTCGGCGTGTTCCTTTAAAGGGACTTTGGTTTTACAGAGCCTCATAGGCTTTTGGCCCACAGGTTTATTAAACTGGCTCTAAACCCTGAAGTAATGTGAAGCAGCCATACACACAGCAAGCTGCTCCAGGATTTTTTGTAATGTAGTTTGCCTGCAGCACATCTGATTATAACAACCTGAGTCAGAATAACAAACCAGTATAGCAATAAATCATTTTTACATATCGATCAAGAACAAGAAATTAAACACTGTCAAGATGTTCAATAAACAGGAGAGAAATATTGTGATGTAATAAATTTATCTAATTATAACGGTCGAGTGAGGGTGCTGAGATCTCTTGTTTTAGTGTTAAAAGCTGCTTGGAAAGGAGAGTTTAAGATACTAAAAATACTGTTTAGCCTAAATACAATTAAGTAATAATTTGTTACATTTATATAGCGCTTTTCTGGGTACTCAAATCGCTTTACATAGAACGGGGAAATCTCCTCAACCACCACCAATGTGCAGCATCACCTGGATGATATTGTGCCAGAACGCCCAACACACACCAGCTTACTGGTGGAGAGGAGACAGTGATGAAGTCAATCAGTATATGGATGATGAGGAGGCCATGATGGACAGAGGCAACTGGGGCAAATTTGGCCAGGATGCCGGGGTTAAACCCCTACTCTTTTTCGAAGGACATCCTGGGATTTTTAATGACCACAGAGAGTCAGGACCTCGGTTTAACGTCTCATCCGAAGGACGGTGCTCTTTGACAGTATAGTGTCCCCGTCACTGTACTGGGGCGTTAGGACCCACACAGACCACAGGGTGAGCACCCCTTACTGGCTACACTAACACCTCTTCCAGCAGCAAACTGGTTTTCCCAGGAGTCTCCCATCCAGGTACTGACCAGGCTCAATCCTGCTTAGCTTCAGTGGGCAACCAGTCTTGGGCAACAGGGGGATATGGCTGCTGGTTTTACACTTATTAACGTGTTTATTCCTGTTATTTTTTATTATGATTAGTTTAATGATTATGAACACAAATTTGGATAACCATGGCAAACCAAATTAACATTTAATGTAGGGCTGCACGATTATGGGCAAAATGATAATCACGATTATTTTTATCAATATTGAGATCACGATTAATTATCACGATTATTTGTTGATTTTAACCAAAACAAATTTTATTGTCACATAGGCTAATTATCACTGCTTTCACATCCATATTGTGCTACATTCCTTCTAATGTACAAATATGTGCATCAAAATAAAACCGGTCCTCTTATTCATCAAAATTCAGTGCATCTCCTTAAAGAATAAATAAAAATAAAGAAAACTATAAAGAAAATGTAGCAAAACTTCAACAGGGCACTATTTTACATTTTACATTGTGTAAATATATTTTAGGAAGCAAAATATAAACGTGCATTGTACCTGCATAATGGATGTGAATAAAACTCAAAATATACAATCAGTAAAAAACAAATGTTCCATAACAGAACGTAACTAGAGATGCACCGATTACAATTTTCTAGGCCGATCCGGATTCCGATTTTTCCTTGAGTTTGACCTGCCGATACCGATTTTAGCCGATTCCGATTTTATTTTTTCAAACCACTTTACAGCACACACAAATATTTATTTTCTATCTTCTCTTTAATAGAACATTTTGCATAGAACATTTTTTGAACAGATAATCGCTATAAAATAGAACTATATAAATGACTCCTAGTGTGGGAAATTCACACACATCTAAAGTGCAGTGTTATGGAAGAACCATTTCCTTTTCACATCCAATATCCAATTAAAAAAATGTGATATATTTAGCAAACTAAACTTCTGTATGAAAACAGGTAATGGCAATAAAATAATATATAAATAACAAATAAAAATTAAATAAATATAGCCTTGCAGTATAAAGATATTTATCTCTCTCACACACACACACACACACACAGGCCTATTGCAATCACTTGTTGTATATCAATGGCAAGTTATATTTCTCAAACAGTTCTTCTCTCATCTGACACATGTCCAGCCAAGCTAAACAGGACAAGTGGAGCATGTGCAGGGAAACGATTGGGAAATAATTAAAACAAGTTTAAATGGGTAAATTTTCTATAAATATTTTTGAGTCTTCATTTTCTTTCTGACATAGCCTACTTCAGTTCTTGTTAAAACACACCAGACATGCAAATTCTTTGCATGTCGCCGATCACGTGAAAATTGGCCGATTCCGGTCACCAGCCGATCAATCGGTGCATCTCTAAACGTAACCAAATGAGAACATTTCAAGGCAACTATGGAAGTTCAATTAATGGATACAATTCAGAGTCATTGTTATTTGACGCTTAATAAATTTAAAACCTGGTTGTGGTACAGTGTCAGTGATTAGTTGTGAAATCTTACTGCATAAATTGAATCTTATTTAATCCTCCATATGAAAGTTTATGTGCTCGAATTATTTCTATTTATTAAACAATAGTTCAAAACAAGACGTTTGTAGTACTGATTATTGGAGTCCATTAATCGAACTATGCCTCTTATATAGTAATTATATATTACTGTGTAGTATGTACCAATTTACTAATGCAATTTACTAATGCTCACACTCGGTATCGCTCGCACGCAGACACACTCGCACACTGTCGAGCGCGCTCTTGGACACTCGGTCTCTCCCGTGCACTGTCGCTCGCGCGGACACACTCGGTCTCTCACGCACTGTGGCTCATGGAGGCTCGTGATCAGACAGTGGTTTAGATTGGCTAGATTGGCTTTGCAAAAAAAAAAAAAAACTTTGATACGGAGCGTTCTGTGAACGGAATGACGCATTTTAAATATCGCTCGATCACGCGAATTTGATCGTAGGAGGCCAAAATCGTGATCGTGATTAAAATTCGATTAATCGTGCAGCCCTAATTTAATGTATTAATAAAACTTCGATGGAACCACATGAGGTATGCATTGGGGTGCAAAGGATCACAAAATTGATGGTTTGGATCATTTTTAGGATCAGCAAAAAAAAAAAAAAAATTTGGTGTGTATGTGTCTGTTCAAGTGCAAGGAGACGTGAAAGAGAATAAATTTTGTGTTTGCGCGCTGTCTGAAACCTGGCTCTCTGTGTGCGCTTTGACTGTGTGAACAGAGAAAACAGCGTACAAATACTGAATTGAGTTCTCTCTCGGTTCTTCTTGCACTTGAGTAATTTAAAAATCATGTGCAAATGATAAGCTTTTACTCTATAATGGTTACACTTTGCAACAAATCACATGCGCGCCGGACCATGTGGCCTGGTCTGTACTGGTCTGTACGATTTTCTAAAGGTACAAGCCACTCGGTATTGATGTCAAAATTGTGGCCAGTGAAAATACTATGAGGAAAAACTGCCATATAGATATTTTTAATATTATCTCAATTAGCAGCCGTTATTTTAGGCTGCTGTCACTTTAAGAGCGGACTTAAGGATCCATAATACTGTTTTATATAGACAATATACTTGTCTATGTACGCGCACTGTGGGTGTGAACACAAAATTTGTGGGAATGAGTAAAATTATGCTCCATACACGCAATCCCTCACCGAAATTCAAGCCCTGTAACACCAACAATATTCATCCAGAGCAAATGAAACGAGTGAGTAAAGGGACGCGGGTTTGTGTGTCAGTCGCTGTCAGAGAGAGAGAGAGAGAGAGAGAGAGAGAGAGAGAGAAAGCGCAGCTGGAATTGTGTATCCATTGTGTATCCTGCGGAAGATTTTCAGATATTTCAGTATCGATATGTATATTAAAAAAAAATTATATTTTTGTATTTTTATACTACTACTACTACTACTACTACTATAATAATTTAAGAAGAATTTTTAAAAGAATTGAAAAATGTATATTATATAAAATTCAACCTGCCAGATTGGCTAGTAGAAGTGACTGCGTTATACGCCACTGCTGAAATACACACACATTTGGTGGGTTGACGGGTGTTAATGACAAACCCTGCTAGTATGTATAATTACAATGTAAAGTTACTATGGCTGCTTTTTGTTTCTTAAGTAAGCTACATGTAGGACTGCATACACGAGCAGCTCCGCTTACCCAATCTAAGGCTCAGTTGCAAAGAACAAATAAATTCACTTTCTACTGACAGTGACTCCAATGTTTATTCACAGCCCGTTTCTTGATTCCAACATCAACATGATTCTTGCAGCCAAAGAAAAAAAAGGTCTATGCATCACACTCGATTTAAATATTTTTTTTTTTAAAAGGACTGATCGCTATTGATCGCGGTGATGGTCTGACTGCTGGAGCGGTTCAGGCGAGCGCAGTGATTTGTGGTCAGGAGGTTTTACCCTAGGGTTCAAGTGATTGATGAAGTCGAGTAAAAATGCATCACTAATGGTCCAGATTCTTTCGAGTGGTAGGTTGTTGGATGCCCGATGTGTGTTTCCAGCTGACACACACTCTATCATTTAAAAATACTGCTGGATTTAAATGGTAAAACCACTCTTTAATAAAAACCTAATTCAGAGATGGAGAAAGATACATGCTTACGCTAAAAGCATGAAAGATTTTCCCTAAAATATCTGCTGTGTAGATAACTGCATGCTTGCAGTGTAGACAGCATTGTTGACTATAATAGGTGTGTACTGACAATGTTAAAACTATCTAAACACAACTAGTTTTAGGGTTTGAATCTTGACAGAGCAGCCTAGCAACCACACAGCCACATGCTAAAAGCCTTAAGAACACCTTAGCAACCACACAACAACACCTTAGCAACCACACAACAACACCCTAGTACTGTGTACACCCTAGTGACGATTTACAAAGTACTAATATGTGCTTCAGAAACTTCAATCTAATTTTACATAGAAGGTGATGTGAACTTCTAAATACCATGTAATAAATCAAAACCATATTTAAGGCCAACTAAACTTGTATGAGTTACAATTTATGACATTAAATTCAATGTTGGCAATAATGACTGATTTTAAAAAAAAAAAGACAAGGTGGAAATTGGAAAATTCCACATTACCATCAAGTAAACGTATAATGTTTTTCAAATCAAGATTTATATGAACTGAACGGCTGAATGATTTATTCCTATCGTGTAAGAATAACTGCATTTAAAAAAAAGAAAAGCCCCGCTCTAAAATTAAAACCAAATAATGATAAAGAGCCAAAGATCCTAAAACAAGCTCCAATGTTCAGTCAGGAAATTAAAGTCATTTAACAAAATTCTTGAGAGACACATAATTCAGATTTAAGAGTGAACCTGAAGACAGACAGAAAGCAGATCTAAACCGAGGCATCGGGAGATAAACATGCACTATTCATCATGGCAAAAAACACTTGCATTGACTTCCTTAAAACTGCAAACATTTCCTTTTCCACTCTTTATTTCATTATTTCACCATTACTCTGGACATGAGGATTGTGTCGTTTAGAGGCACATTTACTTGTGCTTTAAACTGCACCAAATATTCTCCTCCTAACCGATGGCTGAAAGTGTGGTTGGTTCATTTTGGCTGTGGTTAGATGAACCCCAGATGGATGATGCTGTAACTACATAATTATGTGGGAGAAAAGACTATCTATTTCAAAGTAACCCTGTATTTTCAACAAAATGTTTTCATATGCAATATATTAAAAAACAGCCAATATTTCATTGTATTAAGACAGATGTGTTCTGGAGGTTCTTCTCTTTGACGTTACAGATCAGGATTGTGACTAGTGAAGAATTGAGACTGTGCTTTCATCAGCCAATAAGTGATTTAATAATGTCACTTTCTTGATCCTAAGTCTTCAGAGTAATTAGTCACATGATGAATGAAAAAAAAGATTGTAGCACAAGAGCAATGAAGATTTACTTATTCAACAACCAGTTCTTTATTTATCCTTGCATGGCAAACAAGCAGAGACGGTCCAAAAAGTGTGTGGCACTTCATTCACGATAGAGGCGGGTGGAGTTATCAGGTTTGACCAACAATTTGAGGATCTCATGGAGTTATGAGGTTTAGTCACAAGCTCTTTTTAATACTTTTCAATGGTTAAAAATTGGGACATAAAGATGTAAAAGGTGACCAACAGTAATGATGTATCAAAAAAATAATAACCTCCTCTCACCTGCTGCTCTGTACAGGATTTTAGGCTCAAAGAAGATGCATGGGTTATTATCCTCAATGCAGGACAGAAGAAGACCCTTGGCCTGGACCGGACCTCTCGGCACAACAATCTAACAGAGAGAGAAAGGGAAATAAAAATAAAAATATTTGTTTAATAAAAAAAAAATAATAAAAAAAAAAGTTAAACAGGTCATTGGTACATTTATAAGGACACACACTGATCAAAGTGCATTGCTGCGTCTAAAAAAAGGGGTCCATTTTAAAGATGCCACTAGATTAAAAAAAAAGTGACATCTTTAGCCAGGTGGTCACCCTAGCTCGGTTCCCACGCCGTATCGGCTCAAATGCATAAGCAATGGGACACACGGGCTCAACAGTTCTTTCAAGTTCGTCTTCCTCCATTTCAAATCAAGTGCATATTCAGTCCGGTCCAGGAACGCTTCACTCTCTTCACTCACCAACCCCGTTACGTAGGCTGTGACGTCACTCCAAAATGGCGACTCGCTAGATAGATAGCTAGCTAGCTAGAAATTACGAAAACAATTGTCTCATATCTGTGGTTTTAACAACTTTTTAAAATAATTTTTTTTGGCAAGGTGATTTTTCTAATATATGTAGCTACTACAAGTGCCAAAACATGGACGTTTCATTTCCCCTTTAAGGAAATAACTGTCTATATCTGCAGGTATCAATAATCTATATTTGTCGTTCAAAAAGGGAAAGTGAAATTTGGACTGCAGATATATAAACCTTATACCATGGTCTGGGTGAATACTCGATTCTGATTGGCTGCAGGGTGTCCATTAAAAAGTGATAGAGGACACCTAGTGAAGGAGTTCTGGTAAAATTGACTGTTTACCGTTCGAAATTAATAAATAAATGCGCTGGCTACATCAGCTGTGAGTAACCATAGCAACAGCCAGTCAAAGTATCCGTTTACAATTTATTGTATCAAAACAAACATCTAGTTAGCCGTTATACATAGCCTACTAATACAACAATGAGCGACTCCGTTATTTCTTTTAACCTTTTTGGAGAATTTGACAACTTTGATGACTGAGATGCTGCTGAAGAAAGAAAAATTGTAAATAAAACGGAGAAACGACACAAGGAGATAACACCGCTGAGCGGACTATAAATATCTCCGGTTGCTAAATAAACCGTCAGGCATAACAAGGGAATCCAAGTTACTGTTCGTAAAAACTTTAGATTTCGATTGTAAAACTAATTAAAATATAAACTAATGTTTTAAAAATGTGTTATTTGGCAAGTGCCCATGGTATAAGCGGGTTAATGCCCTTCGAGGCGTCCATTGTCTAGGTATGGACTTCACGCCTCGCCGTCGTCCATTGATACCTGACAATGGACACCTCGTCGGGCATTAACCCTTACATAAACAAAGCAGCACTTGCTTATTATTTTGAATATCAATCATGCTGATCACTTTTGTAGTTCCAGCAGCCGGCTCATGTTGTTATGAAAATATTCATGTATTGGAAAGCTTAGGTAAGATCAGGGCGGTTTCTTCATTAGGGCGATTGGGCAACCAAAGTGCAAAAGGGACTTTTTCAATCACATTTGCATTCAACCACAGAGTTACGCTAGCCGTCACTGTTGTTCTGCCTCTGGATATAGTCCAATCAGAGTCAAGTCACGTTCTGTGGAGTACCGCTTTATTTGGGGGATTTCACTCTGGCTGAGAATCTCCCCGAGTGTTCCCATAAACTTCCATACAAATTTTTTTTTTTGTCAGGCACTGCAATGCATTCTCTATGGGTTCCCGGAGGGCTCGCGCTAACGTGCTTTCGTCATCATATGTAACCTTAACTTGTGCAGCGATTGGTGGAAACAAATATACCTCTATTAATAATCTTTAAGCTGAAGTGATATCCAATAATTTCCTCAGTGCATAACTTACATTTCACGTACATATTCTCCATCTGTAAATATTAGAAAGTCAAGCAAATATTTCCATTTTGCTGTCAGGAGTGGATGAACCGCATGCGCGCCGAACAGACGGAGCGCAATAATTCTGACTAAAATATAAATTAACACTAAATTATAAATATATTTTGCTAAAATATTTGTTGTTGTTGGTGAACATAAATGTGCTATAGAAATTCAAACCAACAAGTGTATTTTTATGGTATCAGTTTTGTTTTTATTCATTTTCATTTTAAGTTTAGTGAATTTAACTACTTCTTTAAAAAGCATTATTTTGTTTTTAGATTGTAAAGTTGCATTGTTAGAATGTAATATGATTTGACCCCTTTTTTGGATAGACTGCAAGATTACATTCACTATGTTTGTTTTCATAACCTAGGACAATATAAAATAACTTTTTTAAATTAAATACAGATTTCCTTTAATTCAAATAGAAAAAAAAATTGTAAATACTGAGATTATACCATACATCGCCATTTAGCCCAAAAATTCAGATTTTTTTGGAAATTGGCTATTGCCCAACCCTACCTTATGGCATGCTTTAAATGCTGAATTCTCCATTTTTAGCTAAGCAGTAATGATACATTATTATTACTGTTAAATGGTTATTTAACAATTAGCCAACATTCAGTTCTGCATTAATAATTCAGCTTGTTTTTTAGCACCAGCCGCCACTGGGTAAGATCACAAAATTTGAACAGCCTTCTTTCTGTATTGTCTTGACTTGAGAGTGATCTCTCACACCAATGGCCCTGACGCCGACTCAACATGCTGACGTGTGAATCACACCTCAAAAACTAGCCTGACAGATGCTTACTGATGGACAACTGTTGGCTTGGTGTGTCACGCCTAGGGTTGGTATCGAACTCTGTACTTTTAATGGCACCGACCGAATTACGTCGGTACTATAGAGTACTGATTCACATTAAATCAATCGGTGGCGCAGACGCACGCTTTCATTTACCACACACACACAGAAGCCCGCGTGGCACTCGCAGTGTTTTTCAGCCTCTGCAGTCTCACTACATGAGAACATGAATGCATTTCGAGAGCCGCTCTAAGAGTCACTGAAGTTCATCAGCATTTTACAGTTTCATTCTTTGTTTAAAGGGGCATTCGGCAACCCTAGCCATTTCTTCGCTGATTTTCACTTTTGTTGTCGCATATTGTCTCAACGAGCTCCCCCTACAGCTGTGAGGCGTAGATTTCACAACACTGTTGTAAAAAAACTCACTTTCCACCGCTGCTCATGTGTATTTGTTATTATCGGAGCCGGCCAACTTTATCGTGTGGAGTATGTCTACCGAGGTGGGTAATACATCATACACAGTATCATATGGCGTGTGTGTTTATGTCGAAAAGTCGCGTTTCTCGCTTGTTCTTGCTTCTCACGAGACTTCCTATTTCCAACTTACCGGGACGTTAATCCTCATGTTGCAAGGTTGGTTTTCCGCCTGGGAACGCTGGGGGGAGCGGGGGAAGTCTCCATTCTCACCAGAACAGGTTATTAAACCATCCAAATGATTTCTAAACGGTTTTATTAAGTTGAAATAGTTGCCAAGTTCCCCTATCGTTATATCCAGGGCTGGAAATGGGGGGGTAACGTGGGGGGACGGAGTCCAGGGAGTGAATTCCGAGGGGAGACGGTGTTAGGGTTCATATAGTTTAAAAAAAAAATTATGGAAATGATGGATTTCGATATGTTATTCTTTATGTTATACTTTCTGGGCCGGCAAGTTTCAATTATAAAAAAGCCTATGGAGGAGTGAGACAGCTCTCAGATTTAATCAAAAATATCTTAATTTGTGTTCAGAAGGTCACACGGGGTTAGAACAACATGAGGGTGAGTAATTACTGACAGAATTTACATTTTTGGGTGAACTATCCCTTTAACTGTCATGAAAAAAGCATCAAGAGTCAAATGATGCGGAACATATCAATGGCCCTAAAAACAGGCTTAATTTTCTGTTATAAAAATATCATTTCTTTGTGCGCTTTACCTTGATTCCAGGACAGTGTGCAAAGAAAGCCTCTGGACTCTGGGAGTGATAGAGCGAGCCGTGACCCACGCAGCCCCACGGAGATCTGATGGTCAGCTTCCCACAGTCAAACATGTTCCCAGAACGGTACCGGTACTTGGCCGCTTCATTCACGATCTTCAACAGCAGAAAAAGTTAGACACAGAAAAAAGCATTTACATTTACAACTCACATCTGTGTGCAAGAAAAGACAGGCTCCGCAACGCTAACGTGGTCACATCCAAAGCTCTGCTCATAAAATGCTTTAGTTTTAAAAGGCGATTTTTCCTGCCATCATCGCCAAAGCTTTTTAAAATAAACAAAGCGTGGAGCCAGGACATTCTCTTACAATGCTCGACAACAACTGCCTGGAAGGAACAATGTAAATGAGGGTTTTACTGACTCTAATGGTGGCATGATGATATGATAATGAAGAGAATAAAGCATGTGAAAGAGCTTCCAGAAATATCAGATGTTGTCCAGACTCAAATCCTTTGCTCACTGGCCGGTCAGATTTTGGATGTTGAGAGACTCTACGTGGTGTGAAGCGTTCTTGTAAAATATTAACCCCATTATTGCATCTGGTATTCGGTTGCCTTGACAATGAAGGGAAAACTCATCCATCTTCAGTGAGGCGAGGACACACGGAAAACATTAGCACCAGACAGACAGAAGCTGGACGTTTCCTCCTACAGATCAACCAGCCAGCGTCTCAAACACCCCAACACTACTGACTGACCTGAAAGAGCTCATGCCGTCCACATACAGAGATCACTGTATCTTCTTATGAAAACATTAAAAGTGGTCCCATTATGCTTTTTCACTTTTTCAACTTTAGTTAGTCTGTAATGTTTCTGTTTAAGCATAAAAAAAAAAAGATTTAACGTTTGAAAATGAAGAAATTAAAATTATAAATATCAGCATTGTAATTTTAAAGTTGTAAAGTAAAAATATATATTTTTCTTAAATCTTATTTTACAGTAAAATATCAATAGAAAAATGATGTTTTTATGTAATAATTTTATATATTATTATTTAGTAATTATTATTATTATTATTATACACTCACTGGCCACTTTATTAGGTACACCCATTCAACTGTTTGTTAGCGCAAATATCTAATCAGCTAATCACATGTCTGCAACTCAATGCAATGCAACTCATTTAGGCATGTAGACATGGTCAAGATGACCCACTGAAGTTCAAACTGAGCATCAGAATGTGGAAGAAAGGGGATTTAAGTGACTTAAATCATGGTTTAAACATGTCATGGTTGTTGGTGCCGGACAGGCTGGTCTGAGCATTTCAGAAACAGCTGATCTACTGGGATGTTCATGCACAACCGTCTCTAAACGTCTAGTTTACGTCAGAATTTGGTGTAAACAACATGAAAGTATGGATCCATCCTGCCAATAATCAACGGTTCAGGCTGCTGGTGGAGTAAATGGTGTAGAGGGTATTTTCTTGGCACAATTTGGGCCCTTAGTACCAATTGAGCACGGTTTAAACGCCACAGCACACCTGAGTATTGTTGCTGACCACGTCCATCTTCTGATGGCTTCTTCCAGCAGGATAATGCAGGTCACAAAGCTCAAATCATCTCAAACTGGTTTCTTGAACATGACGATGAGTTCACTAAACTCAAACGGCCTCCACAGTCTCCAGATCTCAATGCAATAGAGCAGCTTTAGGATTTGCTGGAACTGGAGATTCACATCATGGATGAGCAGCCGACAAATCTGCAGCAAGTGTGTGAAGCTCTCATGACAATATGGACCGAAGTCTCTGAGAAATGATTCCAGAAGCTTGTTGAATCTGTGCCATGAAGAATTAAGGCAGTTCTGAAGGCAAAAGGGGGTCCAGCCCAGACCTAGCAAACTGAACTTTTTGGGTGAACTAACTCTTTAACCTAAACCTTTAACTAACATAATAAATGTACTTTTTTTTAAGAAATATCCATGATGGTGTTTATAAAGAAAGGACCATTGAAAACAAGCTCACCTGATCAAACGCTGGGTAAATGTAGTCGGCAAACTGAATCTCTGCAATAGCGGTGGCTCCTGCGGTGGCTGCACCAATCCCAAACCCCACAATGCCTTGCTCACACAGCGGGGTGTTAAATACACGGTCCTTACCTGTGAAGAAAAGTGGTAAATGTCAACCTACTCTGGACTTATACAGTACAAGTCAAAATGAGTGTTTTTTTTTATTGGCATCTTCAAAACCAGCGACAAGATGCCAGCTACAAGCAATTTGTCGACACCAAATGTGAAAATGGGCCATGATGCAACAAGGACATTATAAATCACAGCCAAACGCTGCAGATGAAAAGTTAAAACTCAAAAGACATGCCTTGTGTTTTCATGACCGCCATGATTCAGCACACGGTTTGCTTTTAAGGGATATTTTTATATTTTTTACATTAGTAGTACAGGGCAGGACTGAAATAATTAGAGCATCAACCTCAAAACACAAAATCTGCTGAAAATATTTTTTTTTCATAATTGAATTATATTGCTAAATGAAACAGGACAAACACACAAAATCAGGGAAACACAAAAACACAGCCTGTTTTTGGCCTCCCCTTTGATGAAACAGAACCACATGAAATGGACTGTATATTTAGAGTGGAAAGTTATTTTCATTCAAACCAAAGCACATGAGCGTATCCTCCTCTGAACCTTCGCTACAACGTAACTCTACTGAAGACGTAATACTTCTGTGAAATCACACATGAAACCATTTTCATACAGAATAACAGCGGTTAAAGGATTGTTCTGGGTTTAATTCAAGTTAAGCTCTAAGGACCGGATCGGTCACATGCTGCTGATTACCACACTAAACCAGTGACATCGATGGTTCCATGAAGAACCTTTAAAGAGGACGTCTTATTTTTTTTAAATTATTTTTTTACATTTTCAACTTTCTTCAGTGTGTAATGTTGCTGTTTGAGCATGAATAAGGTCTGTAAAGTTCCCTCCAGCGGGAGTTATTCTCTATATCAGTGTCACAGTTTCTGAACTCCCTGAAACGCCTCCACTGTAGCCTTGAGTTCTTCCGGGAACAAACACGTCAAAATATTCCTCATTTAAATAATTCATATTCAAAATAAAGGGGCGGGGCCTGGTTGAGTTAGTTAGTAGTGTGTTGAAACTGGCGGTTATGGTAAGGGGCGGGACATTACCCAAACAAGCTCAAAGTGGTTGACCAATCACAACACACTGATCCGGCTGACCAATCAGAGCACATTGTGCTTTTCAGAAGGAGGAGCTTCATTACGAAGGAACTAAACGGAGCGTTACTGACAGACTGCAGAGAGAGGTGCTGCAACAATGTGAAGAATAATGTGGAGGTTTTTTTCTTGAACGTTCAAGTATGAAACTCTATTCTTGTCGACTAGCTGAAGACTTTACTGTAGATTTAGCCATTAATAGACATTAGACGCAGTACTACCTTGAAAATAAATTACAGCGCTTCAATGAACTCCGTTAGAGAGCTACACATGGCATTTTATCCATTCAATAAATACCTTACTCTGCGTCACTTTTAACAACTTTTCAAATCCCTCATTCTCACCATCTCCGAAAAGCCAAGGCAATGTTGATTCTTGTTTTATTACGAGCTCTGCCGCGTTCTCTGTTCTCCAGCAGACTCTCCTCTGTTCGCCGTTTGTTTAAAACATGTGACTCCTTAGAGGTTTGAGATTTAGCTGCTCCATGTCAATCTTTCTTTTATTTACGGATATGACGAGACACGCACGGGCGAGTGACACAAGTACACAATTTCCCACGAAAACCATCCCACTAGATGTAAAATACAAACATTTATAATGGGCTTACCAAAGTGAATTAGGGTAAGACAAAGACACAGTTTGGAAGGATTGATGATGTCTTGACTTATATAAATTATACATTTAAAAAAAAAAAAAAAAAGTTAAATAGTGTACCCTTAAAAAAAATACAAGGTGCTTTTAAAGTCTCCAGAATGTCTTGCCCCATAAACCTTTTTGCATGTTTTTATAAACAAGTCAAAATGATGTTGTCTGGTCACATGGGCAGATCATATTGTATTAATTTAAACCTGGAACAATTCTTTAAGAAATGATGCAAAAGATGACGAGTTTGCTGGTCATTTCAGAGTTTAGTTTACTGTAAGATATCGGTCACCGTCCTTGAAATGAACCGTCTTTGTTAAATAAGGTATTTTGAGTAAGGTATGCATTCAACAGGCTGGTGATGGGCATTTCAGAGATAATACAGTATTTACCAGCCGCAGTCTGTAATCCACTTCACAGAAAGCAATTTAAAGCAGATTGCAGACAGAAGCAGCAGACAGCAGTGGCACTGCATTACGCCCCTGTGTGCGTCACTCCACGCATTGACCTGTGCACGGTTTACCGGCACCGCACGGGGAAGAGGGCACAGACTCTCTCAAATGAGTGGCATGAAAACCCTGTTCCCGTCTAACGAGTCAGAATGGAAAATAATGATCCCTCTCAAAGGTCAACACCTCTGACGTCAATAACACACAAAAGACACCCACGCGGCAGGAGACATATTGGAGTCGTGGATCTGTGTTGATTTCAAAACATCACAGAGTGCCTCTATATATAGAGCTTCTGTCCAAAACGAGTGGCAAACAGCAGATGTGGTTTTTTTTAGTCATTAGCATAATGTCTGTTTTCCTCTTTCTTAACTGAATATGCCACTCTCTGCAGCTGCATAATTTAACTATTTATGGCTTATGAAACCTGTAGAGGGTGTTCTGTTCAATCTGAATCTACTTCATTGACTCTTGCACAATTAATGAAGCTGAACAAATTGAATGAGAGATATCAAATGCACAAACATTAACCCTCCTCATCATGATGTTCTACTGAAAGTGATTTTAAATTTGGCTCAAAGGAGCTTGAACAGAGAAATCCATACATGAATATCCAGAGGAAAACACAATAATCAATGTCAAGTGCATAATCGCACCACATTATGAAACAAGCCAGTTACAACAAACACAACCAGTCAATGATTATTTTCTCTATTAAACAAGTCAGATATTTGTTAAATTAAAGGAGCTATATGTAAGAGTTTTCATGTATTAATTACTTGTTTATTGCCAATGTGTGAACATCTTGTAACGAGACTTGCTAAGCTGTCTATGAAAGCCTGTAGACTGGTTTTTATGTGACTGCCTTGGGCTGGTTTTGCTGGGAAAACCAAAAGGATGTGACGTCTACACACGCTCTATATCGTCTATAGTCTCAAACACTTTATAATCAAACTAACAATATTTTTTTATCATTAACAGTCTTTTTAAGATGCATCTTATGAGAGTTACAGATACATTTTTTTTGTAAAGATTTTTAAAATGTGTTTAAGTCTCTTTTATACTGACCAAAACTGTATTAATGTGATCAAAAACAGTTAACAGTAATATTGTGACATATCACTACAATTTAAAATAACTGTTTTCTATGTGAATATATTTTAAAATGTAATTTATTCCTGTGATCAAAGCTGAATTTTCAGCATCATTACTCCAGTCTTCAGTGTCACATGATCCTTCAGAAATCAGTATAATATGATGATTTGCTGCTCAAGAAACATTTCTGATTATCATCTGTGATGAAAACAGTGTGTGCTCTGCTTTATATTTTCATGGATTTCTTTTATTTCTGGATTCTTTGGTGAATAGAAAGTTCACAAGAACATTGTTTATGTTTTGTTTTGCATATGTTAATATTTTAATTAGATTTTATTTTTATATAAAAATAACATTTTAGCTTAAGTTTTAGTAATTTGTGTTTTTGCCATTTTTATTCGTTTTTTTAAATAAGTCTATATAGATTTAGTTGATTTAGTTTTTATTTTATTAAACAAAACTAAAAAGTTGTTAATATATTATTTTTATGTTTATTTTATTTCATGCAAATCAATATTTTTGTAATGCTTTTATTTTTATTTGGTAATATTTGATTATTCTCCCAAAAAGTAAGACATTTTTATACAAAATTGGGAAAAAAAAGTTACAAAAACATTTCGCATTTATATTTCCAAATTGATAGCTGACACACCTCACACATACTTGCTTACTCTTTACTGTGTGTAGGCATTTTTTTAGTATGCAGTACTTAAGCAAGTATTTGATTGTGAATAGCCAAAGCTTCAGGACAGTGCCGCCATCTAGTGTGAGAACACAGGACACACAGATGAGGATCTTTCACCTCATGTGACCTACGAGCAGACATGAGAATATACTCACCGTATTTATCTCTGAGGCCGACGGTGCATCGAAACACCCCACCAAACGCCACATCCTCACCAAAAATCACTACGGGAGAAAGACATTTAATATTAGCACTTGAGACCTTTCAGTTATCGTCAGTTAGATATAAGAGAGTAAAGCCTCGTTCAGACTGTCAGTCCAAATCACAATTGTGTGAATATGCGATTGGAATTCAATCATATTAAACAAGTGTGAACGGCAAAAAAAAAACTGATTTATACAAACCCGTTTCAAGCTTCATTCATATGTGGTTTGAAGTCCTATTCAAATCTCATTTCTGAAAATCCATCAGTCTGACTGCTGTGATCGGATTTTGTGCATCATATCCGCCCAAATCACTTTCTCACACGTCAGACGTCGTCGCGTGTCCTGACGGGTCTTAGACTATTACAAATCAGTGTGCGCTATCCAGTGCTTGAAGTGGGGGAAAAAGGTGCCGGTACTCTCTTGCATTGGCAAATCATGACATTTGAGATTTCTACAGTGAAAAACAAAACTTGGATATATTGCTGGTACATCAACAATTTATTGTTATTTATTAACAACATAAATGTATTTAAACAAGTGTGTGTGTGTGTGTGTGTGTGTGTGTACCTCTGTTGACGTGTCTGGCTCTGGCACACGCGTTCTTTTAGTACCTTTCAGAAGCCAGGCTAACATAACGACTTTAAGGGTAACTAAACACTAAAACAACTTTTTTTTTAGTTAATGATCTGTAAGAATGGAGCTTCATAAATGCTGTTCATTGATTCGAGTAAATTTTTTGACATTTGGGTTTAAAGTGTTTTAATTCTACAATATATGGTGTAAAAACGTCTGAGTGCTGCCCTCTTCAGGTTGAACGGTGGCTACTGCAGTTTTCCTATTGGAAGTTGTGGTACCCTCTGACGTCAGAGTACCAGCTGACCACGCCCTCGCCTACAGAGAGATCGTCTCAGGTGCACGCCCCCCCTCCGCTGGGCTCTGCCCACTTTTACAGCATTTTTCAAATATTGCTCTAACCAGGGGTTTAGTTACCCTTTAAAAAACTCAACACATTTTTTAGTTTTTAGGTTTTCAATTTCAGCAGTGAAAAATCTGTAATGGTCAGGCGGACAGCTTTTTCGAACTAGCGTCCGTTGAGAAGTGAACTTCTGATAGGGTGGGCCGACTGCTTGCCTTTACGTGATTCGTCAAGATCTGAAGTAATTCACATAGTGCCCTCTGGGTAGTGTAGTTTATGAAACGTTAGGTCATTACCAAACTCTCTGACACTGACGCTTTTTCTGTCAGTGGTAGAGTACCGGCTACATGCGAGAAGTAGCGGTACGCAAGAAAAAGTGCAGGTACGCTTAAGAGTAAAATGTAGAAGTGCCGGTACTGCGTACCGGTGAGTACCGCCCCACTTCGAGCACTGGCGCTATCTGAAGTTTGACCTCATATCCCTCAAACAAAGGCTCTGTTTACACCTGGTATTAAGATGCGTTTTGGTCGATCGGATCACAAGTGGGCGAGGGAGACACATTCCCGTTTACACCTAGTGTTTTAATCCGTCTCTTTTGTCCACTTTCAACCACTTCTGTCCTGATTTCTTCGATGGGAGTGTCTATGGGCGGGTAAATGTATGTGTTTTTCAGATCTTTAGATCTAATGGATGAAATGAGCTCACGCAATTTACATTTAATCGCGACCGGAGACGATGGAAAACATACGGAGAGCAGCAGCTTTCGTTTCTGCTCTGACAGCCACAAGACCAGCCGAACGCTGTGAGTGTGTGTTAGAAATCAGGAATGGTGAGAGAATATTGTGCTTGGTACTATTTTCATCTTCAAACCAAACTTGGGTCTCCAGCTGATAAAGTTTAAATCCCGTATGGCTACAGCTCTTCCTATTATGCGTTATGTTTGAACACATTCGAAATTTGGAAGTGGTTGAAAGTGGACAAGCTCAAAACGTTTTAGACCCTATTTAGTGTCGTTCACTTGTGATCCGATCGACCAAACGTAAGACAACACTGCAAACCCCTCCATGTTGTTTTTGGCATATGCCTACCAACCCAAAGGCATTGCCATAGAAACCAACAAAGATATCCCAGAAAACAAAAGAGTGCCATGGGACACACAAATCATATCTCTGAACAGTTGCGATACATGGTGTGGACAGGCAATCATTTAGATCTGGACTGACAGTGAACATCTAGTGGTACCTGCGGTGGGATCACTGGCAAGCGTGTTGTCCAAGGCACTGGTTACTGACTGGAATAAATTCATCTTCTGTGTCGGGCCTGCGGAGACAATTCAAGTCAATCCCACAGTAATGCCTCATGTTTCATAACAGCTTCAAACACCTATTAGATTTTACTGCTTAAAGAGGACCTATTATGCTATTATGCATGGGAATAATCTATTTTGGGAGAAAAAAATATTTTTCAAATCTTTTGCTTTCTCTCGCAAAACCTGTTGTGAGCTCGAACAAACACAAGTCCTTTTGGCCTGCTTATAGAGACCAATTTATATTATAAAGCTCGTCTTGAGGATTCAGATTCAGATTATTTTATTTAACGCCATGTCAGCATTCAAAGCTATTTTCATGGCAAAAATTAAATTACGAAAATACAAATATCATTTAAATACAATAAAAACAAATACAAAAACAGCAAGTCATATTATACAAGATTCTTTAAATTAACATATATGATAAAAAAAATCCAAAACCATTTCCTCGTCTTGAGGAAGATTGTGTTGTAGCTCGTTGTCTACGTTACCATGATTGTAATCTGTGTTTTAACAACGTTTAGCTCACGAGTTATTGATCCAGGAAGTTCGAATATGTGAATATATTGCCAACTTCATTGAACCCCTTGATTCGTTTTATTTTTTATAAACGCTCCATTGTTAAGGAACGGAGCTGTCTGAAACACTGCCAGCGGGACATTAAACAGGAAGTGTTTATCCGAGCACACAACAGGTTTTGCAAGAAAACACAAAAGTTTTGCGAGAGAATGCAAGTTTTGAAAAAACAAAATTTAGTAGAAGTTATACCACCAGACCATTAAGGAATACGAATGCTATTTGTGGATCTATGCATTTATTCACTAACGTGAAAAATCTCGAGACTAAAAATATATTGTATCATAGATATAGTGGATGTAAGAATGAAACTACACATTAAACATGAGTTCTCGATGTACTTTTGAAATTGATTTCTGTACATTGCAAACTTGCGTGGTTGGAACTACAGCTTGGGTTATGGTTAGAAGCATAGTTTCTTGTTAAAACGTCATGTGAACTTTAATAGATCATGATCTTGGGTAAAATAAGCAAGCTAACCACTTTTTTAGCATGTTATATGTTTGGCAACAGTTCTTCTAACCCTAATTGATGGAGTGTGTAGCTTTTCATTTCTTAAACAACCATGTAGAAAGATCAGTTTTTAAACAAAAAGAACATGCTGATTTTGCAGTCTGGATATTTTACTAATTCAAATGGGTGAGTTTTAAGTTAAAACTAAAAACAAATATTGTTTTAATGTGCTTTAATATGTAGAAAAGGAGAAATTTTAGCCTGTTAAATTTAACTTTACAAAATTATAATTAATAAAGGGAACTATCACAATGTCTTAAATGTCAGTTCATAAAGTGGCCCATTTTAGCAAATGAAGGCATAGGTTTTGATAGTTCCTTTTATTAAACCAGTACATTAACTTTAAAGACTTATGAATATCTATTAATACAACTTAACAGTGTTTTTAATAAAATATGTTATTTAGGATGATAAATCTTAGCATCTTTTTTTTTTTTATGCAGACCAGACACCAAGGTATATCATTCATGATCCCTTACTTGACATTAGCAACTAATCAAATCACCTCATATTATATGTCAAGCACTATTGTGGTCACTGTTCACAACATCATACAACTATAAACAAGCCTGACAAGTCAGTTCCAATGGCTCAATGCGAGTTTGCATTGTCAAGAATGTTTAAAATGATTTCGGTTATGATTTATTCGGTTTATTATGAATATTAATTAATGATGGTAGCTTTTAGAGGTGAATCACATGAACAGGTCACTATCTTGTCAGTATTCCAGAGCTACTGTAAAGTGTAAACAAGGGCATTTACCATACTGAGTAGTCACCGGGTCAGGGTGAAAGGTAAAGTGCGCTGCGTGTCTCCTCTGTGTTTTCGGCTTGGCTGTGCAGTCGGGATAGAGTTTAAGCAGAGTTAGTCCCAAACTGCTGTGCACGCCACCGGTTAACCCGGTTAATGAAGACTTAACGCCTGAAGTTCTCCAGAAGAGCCGCATCGCCGCCATGTTTGCGCTGGGAACCAAGCAGAACCTGCGCTCTGACGTCAACACTCACATGGACTCCTGCTGCTCTGATTGGCTGAACGCGTGGGAGGAGTTTTGATTGACAACCCACGTGACATACGGATGCCACGGACACCCCAAAATGACCATCCTCGTGTTAAAGACCCCGATCCTAACATTTAAAATCTGTCATAAACACCCAATGTATACATTGAAATATTAATATTATACATTTAAAATTGGTTTCTATTAAGTAAAATTATTTTCTACTCACTCACTATAGTAATGTACTATGTATTAGTTATTTTTAATCTAATATTTATATTTATCGATTTAATTTACTTAATAGATCTTAATTTTTTTTAAATCACATTTTACTCTTTTATTAAAAACTAATTTATTCAGTTATTTGTTAATATTAACCTTATAATTTTTTACGTTTGTTAGTTTTTCTCTAGACCCCGTAACTCCCTTACGGCCCCCGGACCCAAGTTTGAAAACCCCCTGACCCAAACAGCATTTTTGGTCATGACAAAAGTAAAACAGCCATAACATACTAATCGTAAAAGATTAAACATAATGTGAGTTTAGAATATTACAATTCACAAAAAGACTTGACAAGTAAATCCAGAATATTTGGCCTTAATCTGAAAACAGTTTATTTGTTGATTCAGTCATTACTGTTAGGAAGTACTTTTTCCATGCATAAAAGTGTTAATATTTTGGGTACAATATTTAAATGTTAAAGTATATTAGTTAGTTTTCTTTTATCACAAACTTCTAAAATGGTTTAATTTCAAACAAAACATTTTGGGGAAAATAATGTTTATTTTATTTTATTGATTGTATTGGGAAATATTGAAAACAGTCATTATGGTTTTGGGGTCCACAATATCCCATTCCATCCTATTTTTCAAATATTCCTTTAACAAAAGTCCTTAATGACATCACACAGGATGTGGCATCATCTTTGTTAGGAGAACAGTTACACAGAACCCTTTCTCCAGGAGGCAGTCAACACTCTTATTGCAAAATTAATCAATATCCATTTGAATGAAAATCTACAGAGATGATGATACAGAAGCCTGTTTTTATCATTAATGAGCACTGAAACGTAATCATGCATTCTGATGAAATGTTGCATACTGAAAGGGCTTTATGAGATATTAAATGCACTGAAGAATGAGACGGCAGTGAAAACATGTTAATGTGTCATATTGCAGTAGAATCAGAATTACTCCCATCTTGATTACAAATAAATACTCCGTTTGGAATATACCTGACAAGATGCGTTTTATTTTGTCATGTACACTTCCTTAATTACATTGTGGTCAAATAGTTAAGTAGAAATGGACAACAAAGATGCATTTCTTTAAAACATCTAAAAGCAAGACAGCACCTAGAGACAGCAGAGGCTCAGAGCTGCTCTGAGGCGAGAGAAAGACGTCTCAGTGTCTCCTGAGCACTTATAAACAGTGGTTTGAGTCCTGCAGGCTTCATCATCTCCAATCCTCATCATTTCCACAGGGTCTGAGTGGACGTTTTCACACATTCAGAAACATCTAACTTCCTCCCGCTGTTGCACATCTTGGCCAGGTTCTGCAGCGGTAAGTAAAGAAAGACGGTTTAAATGAAAATGTTGATCAGATTTTTGCTTAAAGGTCCCCCAAAATGAAAAATGTCCTGATTACTTACTCACCTCAAGGTCATTCAGGAAGTGCATGACTTTCTTTCCTAAGCTGAAGAGAAATTTGAGGAAAACACTCCAGGATTTTCCTCCATCTAATGCATGTGAATTCTGCTCAACGTAGACCATTTTTGACTGTCCAAAATCCAGATTTAGGAAGCTTTAAAGGGCTCTGCACGACCACAGCTGACAAATAAGGGTCTATTCAAGTGAAACAATCAGTCTTTACATTTTTTTTATTTATTTTTTTTTTATCTACCTTTTAACCAGAAATGCTCTCCTTGGTCCAGCTCTGCAAAGTGCATTCAGGAGAGTTGAGTTCACGACCTCTCGCGTGATGAGAGCTGGATTCAAGGTGAGCATTTGCAGTTAAAAAGAACATCATTCTTTCGCTACAGAAGACTACAGAGCCCTTTTGAAGCTGCCTAAATATAGATTTTGGACTGTCAAAAAAAGTCTATGTTGAGCACCCTTCACTCGTATTGGAGAAAAATCCTGAAATATTTTCCTCTGAAACCTTAATTTCTCTTCATCTGAGGAAAGAAAGTCATATACATCTTGGATGGCCTTGGGGTGAGTAAATCTAATTTTTTTGGGAGAACCATTCCTTTATTGCACACTGTGTGTTGATGGATTTTCTATTGAAACAGAATGTCACGGTGGAACCTTTTTCAAATGGTCACAGGCACAATCTTGGAGACTCTACATAGAGTTTAGCAGGAAGGACATTCTCGTTCTAAAGAGCATTAACAGAAGATAGAACATGGTTTCCAAACTTTTGTCAGCTGAACTCCTTCATCCTAAAATATCTACCTGAAGCCCCCCCGAGATTTTAAACTAATGTTTCAATAATTTAACGACACATTTGCATGTTCACGGCTCTCTGATGTCAGTCACATCCAGATAAATAAAATGTAATCTTTTTTTAGTAAGTGTGTTAAAATAACTTTTTGAATTTTACAAATTAGATTAGATTTTCATCCACTCATGAAGCCCAGTTTGGGAAACCCTGCAGTAGATTGTCTCAAAGCTAACCCACACGCATTAATTTACATTTCATGGGGTCTAAGAGGTATTAAAAACTAACAATCCATCACACATAATGCTGCATGAAGATGTTTGAGATGACTTACACTAGCAGCTCTTGCGATACTGTTGGGAGACTGAAGAGCCGCCAGTTCGTTAAGGATTCTCTTCAAATCACTGTCACACGGTTCTGCTGAATGCCAGAAAATTAACAATCATGATTACATTACAACAGACAGAATTTGCTTTATACATGCAGTGTAATTCTCTACATTCCTATGAGGATAAGACTGATAATTAGTACATACTAGGGGTTGAACGACTTCAGAATTATTTTAAGTCAACATTTCTGTGATTGAAGGAGTCGGCGTCGACTAGTCGCTGATGACGTCATTAATGAAAAAATAAGCCTGAACCTCGAGCAGAGACTCGAACTCGACGGGTTGCCTTGTGCACAGATATGGTATATAACACAGCGCTACCCACAAGGCAATAGCAATATGAATGCATTAGTGAGGGAGCGATTGCGCGTGAATTACTTGTACCTGGCAGCATCTCTCTACTAAAAGTGAAGCTGTGGGTTTTAGTTACGAATGCAGCAGAGCATTCGTTTAGAATGGCGATTAACTTACATGTACAATAAGCGGTTTAAAACGTGCATTCACCAGATCAATTTTAAGCATCTAGATAGTATAATCACATATCTTGGGGAGCGGAGAATGCATTTATTTGTCATTTTAATTGTTAGAAACTGAGCATAAAAGTGGACTTCAAAGATTTCTTATCCTGTTGCGCCCTCTATATGGCATGAATGATCAGCAACTAGACAACGTCAAGCCTAACGCTTAAAGCGCCATTGCAGAGCATTTAAGTCGACTAATCTGTGCAACCCCTTGTACATTTAAGGGTGCACAAAGTAATATTTAAATCACAGAACAAACATTTTAATTTAGAAAGAAATTAATAGTATTTTTGAGAAATATCGTTTTAAATGTAATTTCTGTTAATCGGTTTAATTTCAGATTAATAAAGGAATAGTATTTTTAAGAACTATCGGTTTAAATTCAATTCCTGTTAATTAATCTGCTTAATTTCGGATTAATATATCCAGTCAAAATAAAGGCTTAATATTTCATTATATTATAACAGATATTGAATTTTGAACATAGCCAATGTTTTGTTCTACATGCGCACCATGTATTCTTGAATTAATTAATAACTAGTAGTCAAGGCATATGCATATGCAAAAAAAGGGGCGGGGCCTGGTTGAGTTGCGTTGTTGCCATGTCCAATAAAGTTTTTTTTCCACCCCTGCACATTATGTAATTACGTGCTTGCGAAGGTGGTTCGATTTGATCAGCTTGTTCTCATTATCGGATTTGGGCTCGAACTGATACTGCAAAACCGATGTCATAGTTACAATAGTGTTTACAGCGCCTCGGAGAGCCAATCACAACAGGCCGGTGCCGCCTGACCAATCAGAGTAGACTGTGCTTTTCGGGAAGCGGGTTTTAACTAAACAGAGCATTCAGACAGAGGGTGAAAACAGGTACTGCAACAATTGAAATTATAAGAAAAATAATGTTTTTGAACTTTAAATGAGGAAAACGTATTCTAGTAGTCCCCATAACACCATAAACAAAATTATGAACCTGTAAATGAGCATAATAGGACCCCTTTAAAAAGAAATATTACAATATAACTACTTAACTACATTTTGCAGCTGAAGACGCTGCCATTTTGAGTGTTAACGCATTGCGTTACAGAGTCAGAGCTTTCACGTTTTAAATTCAGTTTACAAGTTTCAATTACAAGTTCTACAAGGAAGTCGAAATCTTGTAATTACGGTAATTCCATCAAGGCATGAGCGTAATTTAAAATACTACTTTATCATGGTCATATGATCAGACATTTTTGATTGTGGAATAAATTAATCATGCAGCAAAGATACCTGCAAACAGGCTAATTCTACAATAGCACTGACGTCAGCGAAATCAGTGTTGTATTAACCAGCAAAAAACGCTTTTAAACACCTTTAGATACGTGACTGCTTTCAGAAAACATTTGTTAATTTTTAGGAGAATGTTGTTTGCACATATTAGCACGTACCTGGCTCAGGTGCATGTTGCAGTTGCAGGTATGGATGATCGAGGAGTTCTGCTATGGAAATCCTTTCTCTAGGATTGCGAACTAAACACCTCTGAAATTAACAGACAGACAGTAAGCACTGTACTATGAAATTGTTGAGGACATTAATTGACTGCGATTGAATAATGTGATTATTTCCAATTATTTATATTTGTAAGGATGTTTTCATGACATGAGCAAACCTCTTCACTCCTGTTTACATGCAATTTTCATTATTCTGATTATTTGCTAGGAATTGTGGTTATTTTTACTGCCATTATTCACAAAGCCCAACTGACTACTCACATTCAGTAGGTTTGTCACTGGCCACTGATTTTATCTATTTGCGTCAAATGCAAAACAAATTTCTATTGACGTACTGGATTATTTTCGGTGACGCACATAAAAATGTCTTTATTTCGATGTTTTCGACCATCAATATGTGGCATTATATTCATGTCACCCAATGTTGGCTGTTTCCTCAGCATCCCAAAAATGTGATGCCTTATTTACCGAATTTGCACGACAACATCATCTGTGTACGTCACAACTCACAAGCACATTCACTTTTTGGTCTGAGTGGAATAGATGTGATTAAAGTGTTTACATGCCCGTTTATTGTGATTAAAATCAGCATATGCCACATATTTTACTATGATTATGAGCTTAATCACAATTTAATTTGATAAAAGTATTGTGTTTACATGAGATAAAGTTTAATCACAATAACTCATAAATCTCATTATAATCGCACCATGAGGGTGCATGTAAACTTGGTCAATGACAGTTCAGCACAGCCAAACATTCTGCACACCTTAAGTACATCATGTAGGTCCTTTTCTGGAATATCAGGGAAGTCGATCTCATGGGACGGGTCTATGATGGCATGGATTTTGCTTATCTGATTGGTGATGCTCTGGAATGGAGTCTTTCCATAAGTCATGCAATACAGGATACATCCCAGAGACCACACATCCCCTTTAGCACTGATCTGTGGACAGCGGAGGAAAGAATGATGGGATCAGACTGTGTAATCTACCATTATACTCTGTTCCTGCATGGAACACATTAATATCAGAGCCGATAATGACTTCGAGGCACTAGAATATGAACTCTTCTCACCTTTGACCCTGGCTTTCCATTGGAGGACGTGTCTTTAATGGCCTCTGGTGGCATGTAGTTTAGAGTCCCCACCTGACGCACATCATAAAAACAAGTAAATCAAGTAGAACAGACCAGAAACAACATTTCTCTGTAGATCAGTTCTCAGTTCTGCTCCAACCCAACCTGTGAGTCCTTCATGATGCTGGTCACGTCAGGTTGAATACGGTTGGCGATTCCAAAGTCTATTAGTTTCAGCGAAGCATCCACAATCACAAAATTAGCTGGCTTTAAATCACTGTGGATGATACCTTCAAATGAAAAATGCAAAGAAATAAACCAATTAAAAAGTGCAATAATGAAACTAGATTGTTACATTTTGTACAAAGAATATGAGTGTTTTTCTATGAAACACGCCCACCCCGCGGTACCCCAAAAACCCTAAAAAGTGACGCAAACCTAGTACCCAAAAATCAGTTAAAATAATTGACAAACTAATACCATAAAAAAGCATTTTTGTTACTTGAAATAAACATTATCTGAAATAAAACAATGATATAAAACAATGAAATAAAACAGAAATAATATAAAAAATTAAACTTTTTTTTAGCTACTTGCCAGGGCAACATTTTCATTTAGTTTACCTGGATGTATTTTTAAAAAAACTAAAACTAATAAAAATGAATACAAACTATACAGACGTGTGTATATTATATTATATTATATATATATATATATATATATATATATATATATATATATATATATATATATATATATATCCGTAAATAGAAAAAAGTTGCTCCGGCTACTTGACGCGTGTCTGGTGTTTGGCTGGCAGAGGTTAGTCTCACAACGAGTGAGAAAGGTTGACATGGAGTAGCTAAATATCAAACTCCAGGGAATCCCCCGTTTTAAACAAATGTTGAACAGAGGAGAGTCTGCTGGAGAAAAGAAAACGAGACCGAGCTCGTCAGAAAACAAGAATCAACCTTAGTTTGGCTTTTGGGAGATGGCGAGAACTAAAGCTGCGTTCACACTTCAAGCGTCTTTGTCGCTGCATGTCACCAGTGGCTCGCGGTGAGGTCGCTAGTCGGCGTTCCCACTACTGGCTGCCTAGTAATGTTTGTGAGTGACATTCACAGGTGTTACTCCATGTTGTAGAACAAATCCATTTTGCAAACAAACATTTCAGAAGGAAAAATCTATGGAATCAGTACATAAAATGCATAATATTAAAGATGAACGAGAAACAGCGAGCGCTCTTTGTCATCGCGGCTATTTAACCGCAGCAAACGGGCAAATGCCGGTCTATCTGGGTTCACGAAAGCCTCAGGCTTTGAGTCAGCACTGCGAGTACCACCATATGTACACGGAGACATATCAAATTATAGGACAGTTTCTGACTGCTAAAATGAGCTTCTCATTCAACTTGCCTCGGTCGGACTCACGTCCACTCCTTCACTCCTATTGGTTGTCGCTTCCGAAAGTCGCTCTTCATTTGCATAAAATTAAACAGATCTCATCTCTGTCACGTCGCTGGACACGCCCCATCCAGTCACCAACGGTCACTGTCGCCGGAAATCACCCGCTCTCCATTGAAATGAATGGTATCGTGGCGCTTTGTCACTTGTAGTGTGAACGCAGCTTAAGGGATTTGAAATTTTGTCAAAGAGACAGAGATGGCGTTTGTACTCAACAGCTGAGTAAGGTTTTTATTTTACTGAACAGATAAATTGAATTTATTTAAGGAATTGTATTGTCAAAGATATGGCAACAATATCTGTAATAAGGGTGCTCCGATTGATCGGTCGCCGATCATAATCGGCCGATAATTGCTTTGGGATGTGTGATTGGCGGTCTCTATAAAGGCCGATCAGATGACGCAAAACTCGCGAGACAATTTTTTATGCCCTGGTAAAAATGGCTTCACCGGTCTGGCAATTCTACAAGGTGTGTGAAAAAGACAATTCATTAGCAATCAATCTGCAATGTGTGTAGCCTACCATGCCGCAACTGTGGAGCCTCTCCGTTCAACCCATACATAAATCCATCGATCCGCAAACTACGTTTGAGTTCTTAAATGGTCTAGCGGTAGATCCTTTGCCAAGCGTGTCAGAGGTTGCGGGGTTTTTTTCTCTCATCAAAACTGAATATGTTCATCAGTGGTTACAGTATATCAAGCAGGGACACGTTTGTGTGCTTTTTATTTTGTGATTTCGCCGGAATGAATAGAGAGTCTCCACAACGGCGATAGATTAAAGCGCGTGTCCGAGTGAAGACTGCGCGCGAGCCACAGAGAACGCTGTATCCATGACACTGATCGTCGCGGCAACGAGCGCTCAGCTTGAGTAAAAAACAATACATTTTAGCGCTAGATTTCTTATTTAATAGCGAACTAAATGAATGCTCTGCTAGTTAACTGGATATGTTTTATTTATTTGTATTAGGTACATCCGTGCGTGCCTCAATGTTACAAAAATTGGTGGGGGACAATATCGATCCTTAGAAACAGTGGTGGGACACGACTTCACTGGATCTAAACAAATCAATCTAACCATAGATGTGACCAGTAGTGGTGGCTTTCCTAATCTGTTTAAAATAATTGGTTCTTGCAAAAAAAAAAAAAAAATATTGATGCTTAAGAAGTATTTTTATTTGTATTTTCTTTTTTTGCTGTGCACTTAACTGTGGTCCTTTTAAGTGTATTAGAAAAACTGATGGCTGACTGACTCAAAACATTATTTTGGCTAGTTTTCAAACACGAATTGCAGTTTTTAGTTTAAAGTAGTCTAAAGCTAAATTTAAAGACTCATATGTTCTGTCTTTCATCTTTTTTTATTTTATATTCTACAGGAAAGTTGTATTTGTCAAGCCCTAAGCTGTTCCCAATAACCAAGCACAGGCTAAGTTAATATGCTGGACATGTTGCTTGCAAATCAATACACAGGTGTCAATTCATTATACGTTGTCTGCTCTTAACTGTAATACTTAATGTACATTGATGTTAAATATAGTTTAATAAATAATGCTACATGATCAATAGAAGGCTTCAAATAGACCCTGTAATCGGTGATCGGTATCGGGTGATACAGCTTCCAGTAATCGGGGATCGGTGATCGGCCCCAAAAATCCTGATCGGAGCACCCCTAATCTGTAATATTGAATGCATCGCCCAGCCCTATGCGAACGGCCCTGAATGCTTAGTTGAAAAGAATGAGAAGTAGTAAAAGTGATGGTTTAGATGGTGCGAGAGGTGATGGTCACCGTGTTTGTGGATGGTGTGCACAGCCTCCAGCATATTCCTCCAGTAACATTTCCTATCCAGCGGGTTGACGGACTTGCGGTTGCGTAGCCAGGTGTTGAGATCCAGGTGGCCGCACTCCATGAGCATGTAGATGTAGCTGCTGGTGATCTCACTGCAAGCAAGCAGGAACACAGCTCGTCATTTTCATTGTTTTCCAAGCACAAACACAGTCGTGATGCTGGTGAATCACAGACACACTTACTAGTCATAGAGTTTAATGATCTGGTCACTGTACTGTTGAAGATGATTCAAGTGCTCAATCTCATTCTTATAGCTTTCCACTGCCTGGGCATCAGCTTCCTCAAGATTCACATATTTCACAGCAAACACATGCTTCTTATGGTCAAAAACCTGATAGACCTAAAAAGAAAAATATATTATTTCTGTTACCCACAATGAATCGTATGAAATGGAGAATTATACACTCAACACGTCGTTCTTTCGTACCTTACTGGATCCGCCTCGACCGATCATCTTGAAAATGAAGAACTGTTTGCCCTTGATTGTGATGGATTCATTTGAGAAAGCGGAGGAGGGGGTCTGAAGGGTGAAAGATTGTAACAAAATTAATTATAGATCACAGAGGCAGAAATGAAGCCGAGAGCAACATAATACCCACACTTCCCTTTTATCCACCTGACTCCATTATGGTATTTTTGAATATTCAATTTTCATTAGTTATAATGGAATTCTTGATATCTAAAATTGCATTTTCACTTGTTAAATTCTTCCATTCAAAGGCAATGACAGATATCAATAATTTTTTACTACTGGTAATTGAAATTCCACTTTTACAAATGTCTATGAACAACTGAATTATTACGAGTAAAACCGCTAATTTTCACTAGTGGAAAAAGTAATTCTTCGATATCAAGCAAAATACAAAATCACAAATACTTCATAAAATATTAGCAGATGTACATAATGGAGGTCTCTTAAAAGAAGTTCATCAAGAAATGTATTATTTGCTCATGGCATATCACATTCACTTTAAACAAAAATAAAAATACTCCTTAATCTGCTCTGCTTTCTTATCCAAGCCAAAAAATGTGGATGCTCTCTTTTTAGTTGAGAAGCATGTTTATCTCTCTATCACATATTTCTCTGCCTGTTTGATGTTTTGGAGATACGCAAGCCTCTTTACCTGTGATGGCTGCTGGATATAGGACACCTGGCTCTGAGGAGTGCAGGGCAACTGAGCGTGACCCATTTTCTGTGCCGTCGATGGAACAGACACAATCACTGGCCGCTGCTTCACCACAGGAGTGACGAAACTATCGAAGGAACAGAAAGCATCGTTAAAGGGATAGTTCATCAACACAAAGCTCTCAGGTTTCTTCAAAAATATCTTCATTTATGTTCCGAAGATGAATGAAAGTCGTACATTTTTATTTTTGGGTGAACTAACACTTTAACATTGAGAAATCAAAGCCACTTTTAATCCATGTGTTCTGCTGTGTTATTACCTGTTTGCATTTGGGTCTTTGTAGTTGGGAGTCTGACAGCTAAAGGAGGGGTGTAATCTTGGAGGCGCAGGTGTTCTCATAGCATGAAGTGAGAATGAAGTGGAAATGGGGTCTGCAGGAGGTTTACAATCCTGAATAGAACAACACAACAGATTGATCATGAACCGATCCCAGCTGAGTCTGCGCTGTAATCATTCCAACTCAGATATTAAACAGACCTCTGGAGATGCATGTTTGTTAATGAGAGTAGGAATCTTCCATTCTGATGAAGTCTCCTTGACGTGGGACTTTTGCTGCTCCTCAGGAACCTTTGTTGGATTTTCTTCATCCATTTTGTTACTTAATGCTACATTTTCTGCAAAACCAAACCATTTTAATATCATTCTTTTCTGAACAGGCATTTTTCACTTTAAAACTAGCACATCCTCAACTGGAAATCTTTGTTTTTGTTGTAAAAAGAAAAAAAATCTTTATCATTGTCTTGTAGGTGTAGGGTTAAGGCTGATTCACGCTGCACAGACAGACGCAGAGCAATGCGGACAATCACCAAATAATACTGTCACTTCTCAGACATTCCACGACCTGATAAACACTGATTGAACATGTTCAATGGGCAAAAACAAGCGCCGACCAACGCCAGTGGTTCTCAACCAGGGGGCCACAAGATTACTCAAGACAAACCAAGCATTAAAAGACGACAAAACACAATTAAACAAGATTTAAATACACCCGTTAACATTTTATTTCATTATTTATTTATTTTTTTTCTTGAAGAACCATAATTCCCACTGGATAGTGGAGGAAGCCTAATTTTAATGGTGCGTTTTCTAGATTTGGATAAGCCATGTAACTGAAGCAATTCTTATACGTCCATGGGCATATTTATGATGAATGTGCATTTTTGTAGTTATGCCAACTTTTTAAATCTTTTATTGAGTAAAGATTATGAGAGTAAAAATATTTTCAAAAATCTTTGTCCTTAATCCTTGTTCATTAAATCATGAAAAACTGAAAGTTATGGGGCCTTCGAATATTGTTGTACTGACAATGAGGGCCTGGAGGTTGAAAACCACAGATGAAGACGATATGGTGATGCAGTGGACATACTAGGAGTTATTTAGTGTCTCTTTATGAAAGTATTATTCTTTGTATCATCGTATGTCTCTTCTTTTTAATTGGACAGCAATAATGTCTTGCAACTTGACAAAATATATATTTCAATATCAATACTGAAAATAGTATTTTGGAGATCACAGGTTTCTTTGCAAACCTTTTGGTGCTTGGACCACAAATAACAAAATATAAAAATGAGTCTGGTGTAAACAACATTGAAGTCTACCTCAAACAAACTGAAAAACTCGATTGTTGTGAACTGTAGGACAGTTATAAGCAGATTTTCTGTGATTTAATCACTCTCAGTGTAAACACTTAAATAAAATGCACAAAAAAAAATGTGCGCGCCTTGGGGTAAAAAAAAAAAAAAAGTCCTTTAACAGAAACCTGACTAACCTGCAGTGTTCTCTTCATGCTCAGCAGGAAGTAGATGAGTTTTACCAGAGTTAAGATTTCTGATGGCAGTCTGCAACAGTTCAACAGGCCGTGCGCTCGAGCTCAATGCTTTCTGAAGAATCAAATTACTCTTCCTAGAATTTCCTGAGAGATGTTAAGAGCACATTATTATACAGGTTTTCTTCCATGTTGACTCATGCTGAATGACCATGTTCTTACTAAACCAACAGAATATCATGTATTACCTTGTGAGAGCAAAAACTGAGCATGAGCTATATGCACAAAAGCAAAAGCTTTACAGTGTGATCTGGCAATACTGAAATGATCTTGAGCGTCTTCTGGATCTTCAATTCTGTAGAGGTGGCAAGGAATGAATCACTCAAGATATCAGCTGCTAACTTGATACTCAGAGTAATCTACCATTGACTTACCCTTTCAACTCTGCAAATCGCACCAGCATTTGAGCGTAGCTTTCAGTTTTGCAATGTTTTGCCAAAGGAAACCTGGCGAACACTTTAGAGTAGATGTCCAGGAGTTTGGAGAGAAACGCGGAGTCTGAACAAGGGTCTCCTCTCTTCTCTAGGCCTTTCAGGAAGATCTGACAACCTTCAGGAGTGTTTGTGCTGATGAGCTGGTTGATGTCCGTGGTTTCTATGGAAGAAAGAAGACATCTGAAGAAACGAGTGCACTACAACAAAAAGTTCCTTGAGCAAGCCCAAAGCCATATAATGGCTTTGCCTGAGGAACAGACTAAATTTGAATTTGTCATACCAAATTTTGGGTGAACTACTCCTTTAAACAGTTAATACTAGGGCTGTGAAAAGATTAATCATGATTAATCGCATCCAAAATAAAAGTTTGTGTTTACATAATATATGTGTGTGTACTGTGTAAAATTATTTTGTATATATAAATACACACACATGCATGTATATATTTAAGAAATATTTGCATGTATATACTGTATATATTTATATATAATTTATATTATATATAAATATAAATATTTTATATATAAATGACACATTTTTCTTAAATGTATACATGCATGTGTGTGTATTTATGTATATACAAAATAATTATACACAGTACACACACATATATTCTGCAAACACAAACTTTTACTTTGGATGCGATTAATCACGATTAATCTTTTCACAGCCCTAGTTAATACCTTAATTAAAAATTACCTTCCATTCTAGCAGTTTCTTTTCTTTCTGCTCTGTGTAGAAGTGCTGTGATGGTGTTACCCTGTGCAATGTCTTCCCTCAGATGATCTGGACTAATCATGGGTGGCTGCATACAGGAAGACACTATTCAGTACTGTAAGGACTTGAAATAAAACTAGTGCTATGATGTTATTGTGACTTTCATAACTCATAACTCTCAGCACTAGTGAGTTTATGTCTATAGTAAGGTCAGATGATTCTTATACCTTCAGGTTCAATAAACTGTAGGAGTCTCCATCAGGAGTGCCACTCTTTGAGAAACACATCGGGAATGCAGAGCGGACACTTGAACCACTCGTTTGCCTGTAGAAAAATCAAACATTAAGGCTTTATAAAGAACAAGGATATTTGAAACAGGGTCATATGACAGTACATAGGCCTATTGTGATTATTAAATAAACTGTCTGATTGAGGTTATTTGATCTAACTGTGATTATTACAGACAACTACGACTATTGCGCTCTTTTAGAAGACACAAGGGGAAGTCATATACCAAAAGACATAGACAAGAGATTGAGTACCAGCATGGGAAACTGTTTTTTTTTTCACCCCCATTCAATATGACTGTACAATAATATTAATTGGTCACATTTTATATTAGGTGTCCTTAACTACAATGTACTTACAACAAATAGCTGTTCATATTGCATTGCAAAACACTTTTGCTGCGATTGAGGTGGGATACAGGTAAGGTTAGGACAGGTTATGGGTAGGTTTAAGGGTGGGTTAAAATGTAAGGGAAGGTCAACAGTGTAATTATAGATGCATTTACAGAAATTAATTACTGCTGTAATTACATGCAGGGATTTTTAAGTACAATGTAAAAACATGTATGTACACTTAGTTCATTGTATCAAATGATTAATTTAAATGTTAGTAGTTAAAGACACTTAATAATTATTCAAAATATTTGTATTATTTAAATAATAATAAAAAAAATCAACAAAGAAATATTACCATTCCAAACACTGTTGTACTGTTATACAATAGTACTTTTAAAATGCATGTTTGTTTGTTTTTTTATCTAAAATGCATCTAAAAACTCCCAGCAAACTGACATTCTTCAGGTCGGATAATAATCTGCATAAATACAGAAAAAATGTAATCCCAGAAGTACATAAATAACTGGATTACAGTAATTATCAAATTTGCAATATTTGCTTTTGGTCATATTACCCAGCCCTACACAGATTCACATTTCTCACCTGGAGAAACTGTAGGTAACAGGAGCTTCCGCTTTCTGAACACCGTCAGAGTCATTGCTCTCGTTTTCAGGGATAGAGAGAGGCACCATGGGCACTCGTTCTGCCTGTAGGAATGAACAGAAGTAAGTACATTCCACAATTCCAGTTTCAAATGTTGTTTGCTGTTGTTCTTCTCACACCTTACCATGGCCATTCTTCTTTGCTGTGACCCTGTTCTCCATACAGGCATGTTCTCATCTTGTGGACTGAACTTCTGATCACTCCTGGAATTCAGAATGTTTAACATCATCAATTCCTTTACGGTAAATAAATAATTCTTTCATGTGAAATTGGGATGTTGCGGTGAAGGAATTTCGATAACACACAATTACATGTAGATAGACCTATAATTTGTGGGCATCAGGGAGCCCCTATCAATATGCGGGGTATTGAAATCTCCTTTTAATGCACGTTTGTTTGTTCGTTCAAATTCACAATCACATGTAGGCTACGCTGTGTGTAGGGAGCGGCGGCCGGTACAGACCGCACATTTTACAAGATATTTGTCAATAACGGTCAAGATCTAATGCGCACCAAATCCTCCACCATCATCCTGCAAGTCATCTCAGCAAAACAACAGTGAAATGACTGATTTCTATTTGTTTTAATATATTTTAAAATGTAATTTATTCCTGTGATCAAAGCTGAATTTTCAGCATCATCACTCCAGTCTTCAGTGTCACATGATCCTTCAGAAATCATTCTAAAATGATGATTTGCTGCTCAAGAAACATTTCTGATTATTATTAATGTTGAAAACAGTTGTGCTGCTTCATGTGTTGAAACAATTTTTTTCAAGATTCTTTGATGAATAGAAAGCACACAAGACACCATTTATGTAAAATCGAAATCTTTTGTAACATTATAAATGTCTTTACTTTTAATTTATCAATTTAATGTCTCCTTGCTGAATAAAATAATACATTTCTTAATTTTTTTATGATATATGGCATTGTAATGAGATGACACTTTTTCTGAATGATATGTGCACTTTTTTGCCTTTTAATAATATTCATAATATATATATATATATTAATAAATATAAATGTTTATTAAAAAAAATTCACTGTGATATTCACTATGTTGCCTAATTTGATATGGCCATCCCATAAACAGGGTTCGTACAGATACTGTAAAATGAAATTCCAGGACTTAAGGACATTTCAAGCACTACTTTTTTGGTTTTCAAGGAAGACAACCAGAGATCTCACTTATAAAACAATATATTTATTATCCTTCAAATTATAAAAAAAAGGTAAATAAATAACCAAAAATAAACTAATAAAACAGTACAAATAAAGTGCAGCACAAGCAATGACTGTTTATTTTAACCATTGAAAGGATAGTATAGCTTTCCTTATTCAAACTGATTTTTTCCCGCATGAATATATGATTAATTTCTCTCCTGAAGAATGAAAGCTGTATCATATACTTGGATATTTATACGAGCAATATCATGCTCTTAGCCATGCAAAATGGCTCTACATCTATATCAGATGGGCTGCAACGTTAATTTTGCGTGAAAAGATTGTTTTATCAATTACCTTTTCAAGTACCTTTTCATATACATACATACATACATACATTATATATATATATATATATATATATATATATATATATATGTTGTGTTGTTTTTGTTTGTTTGTTCTGCGTTTAGTCATTCTTTTCCTATCAGTTTCACCAAAGACGAACTACTGGACATTAGGAAACACACACCAGATAACTTTTCTACAGTTTGATTATTCGGACGTCTTGCAGGACATTCTCGTCGGAGGGGCAGCGTTGTTGTTCAAACGCGCGGTCAGACGCAAACGCGGGAAGCGAGCCGGCGCGCTGGTTAAACTCCGCGAGCGCGGCCTGCGCACTGCACTCCCCAGTATTCATCTCGCGAATCTCCGATCCCTTCCTAACAAAACGGACGAACTTCTTCTCCTCACCCGCACTAACAAGGATTTTTTAAACTCCGCTGCTCTGTGCTTCACTGAAACCTGGCTGAGTGAAGCCATACCGGACAACGCAATACATCTGCCGGGCTTCCAGCTGTTCTGAGCGGATCGCATCGTGGAGCTAACGGGGAAAACAAGAGGTGGTGGATTGTGTTTCTACATTAACGAAAGTTGGTGTTCAGATGTAACAACACTGAAGAAGATGTGCTCTCCTAATTTAGAGGCACATTTCATAAACTGTAAACCTTTCTACTCGCCTCGGGAGTTTTCCTCTTTCATTCTCGTGAATGTTTACATCCCTCCAGACGCGTGCCTGAGCGCGGCGCTACAACAGCTGGCTGAACAAATAGCTGAAACAGAACAAAGGTATCCTGACTCTATTTTAATCATTCTTGGGGATTTTAACAAAGCAAATCTTTCCCGTGAACTACCAAAATACAGCCAGCACGTTACATGTCCCACCAGAGACAGTAATATACTGGACCACTGTTACACCACAATAAAAGATGCGTATCACTCCGTTTCACGAGCAGCTTTGGGGCTTTCTGATCACTGTTTGGTTCATCTCATACCGACCTACAGGCAGAAACTGAAATCAGCTAAACCTGTAATAAGGACTGTAAAAAGATGGACTAATGAAGCAGAGCAGAATCTACAGGCCTGCTTTGATTGCACTGATTGGACTGTTTTTGAAGCTGCTACCAACGATCTGGATGAGCTCACAGATACTGTAACATCATATATAAGTTTCTGTGAGGATACATGCATTCCTACCAGGACATTCTTATCATTTACTAATGATAAACCATGGTTTACTGGGAAACTCAAACTCCTTCGTCATGCCAAAGAGGATGCCTACAGAAGTGGGGATAAAATCTTGTATAACCAGGCCAGAAACAGACTGACAAAGGAGATCAGAGTTGCTAAAAGAAGCTACTCTGATAAACTGAAAAAACAGTTTTCATCCAACGACCCATCATTAGTCTGGAATGGCCTGAGGAACATCACCAACTACAAGTCACCATCCCCCCGATCTGTGGACAATCAACACCTGGCTGATGATTTAAACTCATTTTATTGCAGGTTTGAAAAGCCCTCATTCACACCACACACCGGCTCTGACCTGCACTTCACACATTCACCATCACCTCCTGCACTCCCACTCCCCCCTCCTGCCATCCAACCTGAGCTTAAGGTCTGTGTGGAGGACGTGAGCAGAGTCTTCAAAAAACAGAAGACTAGGAAAGCCTCAGGCCCAGACGGCATCTCATCTGCTTGTTTAAAAGCCTGCGCTGACCAACTGGCCCCGGTCTTCACGCAGATCTTCAATAGATCATTGGGAGCAGTGTGAAGTTCCCTGCTGCTTCAAACGCTCCACTATCATTCCTGTCCCCAAAAAACCCAAAATCACTGGACTTAATGACTACAGACCTGTCGCTCTCACGTCTGTGGTCATGAAGTCGTTTGAAAGACTGGTGCTGGCCCACCTGAAGGACATCACTGGACCCCTGCTGGATCCCTTTCAGTTTGCTTACAGAGCAAACAGGTCTGTGGATGATGCAGTCAACATGGGACTGCATTATATCCTGCAACATCTCGACAGACCAGGGACTTATGCAAGGATCCTCTTTGTGGACTTCAGTTCGGCCTTCAATACCATCATGCCTGGTCTTCTCACAGCCAAACTGACCCAGCTCTCCATACCATCCTCGATCTGTCAGTGGATCACCAGCTTCCTGACGGACCAGCAGCAGCGAGTGAGACTAGGGAAACTCACATCCAGGACTCTCACCACCAGCACTGGCGCCCCTCAAGGGTGCGTTCTCTCCCCACTGCTCTTCTCCCTGTACACTAATGACTGCACTTCTAAAGACCCCACTGTCAAGCTCCTGAAATTTGCCGACGACACCACTGTCATCGGTCTCATCCGAAACGGTGACGAGTCTGCTTACAGACTGGAGGTTGAACAGCTGGCTGTCTGGTGCAGTTATAACAACCTTGAGCTGAACACGCTCAAAACTGTGGAGATGATCGTGGACTTCAGGAGGAACAGCCCAGCACTCCCCCCACTCACCATCATGAACAGCACTGTGGAAGCAGTGGAGTCATTCAGGTTCCTGGGCACTATCATCTCTCAGGACCTGAAGTGGGACAATCACATTGACTCCATTGTGAAAAAGGCCCAGCAGAGACTGTACTTCCTTCGCCAGCTGAGGAAGTTCAACTTGCCACAGGAGCTGCTGATTCAGTTCTACTCAGCCGTCATTGAGTCTGTCTTATGCACTTCCATCACTGTCTGGTTTGGTTCAGCTACCAAATCAGACATCAGGAGACTACAACGGACAGTCCGGACTGCGGAGAGGATTATTGGTGCCCCCCTGCCAACCCTCCAGGACCTGTACTCTTCCAGAATGAGGAAGAGAGCAGGTAAAATCATCACAGACTCCACTCACCCTGGACACCTCCTGTTTGAACTGTTACCGTCAAGACGGCGACTCAGATCACTGGCCACAAGAACATCTCGGTACAGGAACAGTTTCTTCCCACAGGCCATTTCCCTCCTGAACAGTTAACACTCCTCCCAAGTCATATGCCTTAAGTGCAATACTCCCACTGTTTAGTGCAATACCCTACAACTCAGGTGATACTTATATGTAGATTTATTTATTTATAATATTCAAAACACTGTAAATATGTTCATAATCTGTAAATCTGAAAATGTCTATTCTGACTAAACCCAACTGTGATACTTTTATTCTCATATATTTATATTTTTATTTTTTATTCTTATAATTTGTAGTATTATGTTTCTTGTTGTATTTGTATTTGTATATGTCCACTGGAAGCCTCAGTACCAAAAACAAATTCCTTGTGTGTGCAAGCACACTTGGCAATAAAGCTCTTTCTGATTCTGATTTGGCTATTTTCCAGGACTTCAATTTCAAAAACTCCAACTCAAGTACTTCAAGGACCTTGTATGAACCCTGCATAAATGATAAACGTGTCATACCCCTGGGGAAAAGTGCTGCTGGCCTGCAGGTCACATGTTCCATCTGATGTTCTGGAGCTGCTTCTCACAGAATCTTGAGCATCGTCATGTGCAGATACTAGTCATTTAAAAAGACAAGCATGATTCATAGAAAAAAAAGCATGCATTACATAGAGCAGTATAATAGAAACAAATGCTTACAGCAAATCTTCACAAATCAATGAATAGTTAACCCAAAAATGACAATTCTCTCATTTATGCACCCTTACTACAACCAGTTATTGCTACTTTCTTCTTTCAAAATTTGTAATAATGCAGAAATGCACTAGTCAAATTTTTCAATGCAATTATAAACATGCTCCAAAATGGACATCATAAATGTAGCCTACACAAACCTGATATGTTCTCTTTATCTTCTTGTGAGAGGAGCTGGCGTTTGCCTAGATTTAGATTCTGCACGGCAGCCTCCAGAACGTGCCTGGGTTTAGCATTTATTTCAAAAGCCTTCTGAAGAATCAAAGTGCATTTCTTAAAGTTGCCTGGGGAGAATGAAACAAACTTCATGACCGTGTGTTCTCAATTACCAAACATTTTTAATGAGGCAAAATCTAAATATGTCTTATATTTGTACTTTGTACTTGACTGAAGTCACCAAAGTCCCCTTACCTTGTAAAAGCTCAAACTGAGCATGAGCAATGTGAACAAAGGCGAAATCCTTACAGTGGGATCGCGCTGTATCAAAACTAGCCTGAGCATCATTTACATCTTGGATGCTGTTGGCAAAGAGAGACATTACAAATAAAATACAACAGTTAAAAGTTGCTTAAAAATAATAATAATAAAGTGTTCACCCAAAACTAAAAATGTCTGAATTTTCTCATCCTCGCATTATTTCAAACCATATGACCTGCATGTTTCATGTAGAAAAAAAGCTGTGTGAAAAATCTTCAAATATTCCTCTTTTGTGTTTCACATAAAGAAAGTTATACAGATTTGAAAAAACATTGTACATTTCTGGGTGAAACTATTTCTTTAAAGAGGACCTATTATGCTTTTTAACTTTCTTTAGTGTGTAATGTTGCTGTTTGAGCATGAAAAAGGTATGTAAAGTTACAAAACAAAAAGTTCTGAAGCCGTTATCAATATGCGGGAGACTCCCGGAACGTCTGCTGATAGCGAGGGGATTAACGAAGATGCCGAAGACAAAACGCTCCAAGGTTTGGCCGCATTTCATGTGTAAAATTACGCATCAGAACGCCCTCTGGGTGTGCCGATTGTCTGAAGCCCATATAGAATCACGCCAATCCATTGGCTGATGGCGCGGGCGCCACCTCGACGCTCTTACGTCGTCATATTATATTGGCGCGCGCATCATCTGCTCCTCAGATTTCTCTGCCGAAAAAGGAAGGTTGTCGGCAGCGCGAGAATCTTGGCAGCGAACGCAGCGTCTCGTTCCCTATTCAGAGAACAGGTTACACCAGTAAACAGAGACGTTCTGTTTCATAAGTTCACTCAACGCTGCGTTGCTAAGACGCAGTGGGAATGAAATACCAAACTCGCCAAGCTTATCGCTGCCGTAACTAGTACAATGACCAGATAACTTACATGACTGGTTCAAGCAGACAAAACATGGGAACCTGGAGCCATGTCGAGATTAGATTACCCTGCCTGGTAGTAATCTCTATTAATCTCCAGTATTATTACATTGTTTGATACAATATTGTTTTATTTGATATTATGTAAATGTGAATTTTTATTTTGTATTGGTTTATTTATTATTACCATATGTTACTTGTATTTATGTTGTTTAAAGATTTAAGTTAATATTGTGTCCAGTTTGGCCCTGTAAATAAAAGGGTATTATTTTTTGACAAAGTGTGTGCGGTTTCGTTTTCTTAAGAACCGTTTCAAGAACCGTTTAAAAAATACCGAGTAGGTACTGGTATCGGATAAAACCCAACCGATACCCAACCCTATTTTTGAATCAGTGTTGACTACAAAGATGAAGTTGATGTTGCTGACTAGTAATCTCTACAGTAGAGCCCGACCGATATATCGGCGAGCCGATATCATCGGCCGATATTAGGCATTTTCATAACTATCGGTATCGGCATTTATAATGGCCGGTAAATGAATATTAAAAAATTAAAATTCTGGGCCGAAACCGAAACTTTAGGATGCACTTGGCCGAAAACCGAAACTGAAGCCGAAAATGGCTTCTTTTAAAAACTTATACTAATATATAAATATATATATATTAGTACAAAACCTAAAATATTTTTAACAATAAATATAAATATATTAATATTATTAATATATATTAATAATAATACCAAATAATATTATTCTTCAAGTTTTATGTCCCATCAAATAAAATTGTTTTTTAACAGTTGTGCAAAAAGATCCACAATTATCTGAATAACTGCACACAAAATCACAGAATGGCAGTGGGCCTCTCTATTCTGCTGCTGCATGTAAACAATTTTTTACTTACATTTTAAATTGCTGTGCAAAACAACAGTGCAAAAACAGCACTAGAACTTAATCCAAACTCAAACTGTAAACAACATGTAGGCCTAAGCCTATTAGGGGTGGGGGGAAAAATCGATTCTTAGATGCATCGCGATGCGGACCTGGGCGATTCTGAATCTGCACGCGCGCTACACGGTTTGGAGCACGAGCTCTTGCTCGCTCGCTCTCGCTCTTCCGGGAGATTTGAACTAATTTGCGGGCATCAGGGAGCCGCTGTCAATATGCGGGAGACATCCCTATCTTTGATAGGCAGACGCGTGATAACAGCTTGACCGTGAGTGAAACCTAAGCACTTGCGCACGGATGGGAGGGGCGGGTGACATTCATTTTCGGTTTACGTTTTCGGCTGTTTTTTTTATTTCGGCCCGAAACCGATAATGCCATTTTCGGCCAAACATTTTCGGCGGCCGAAGTTTCGGTGCACCCCTATTATTTTCGATTCAAATTGGTTTGTTTGAAAGTAGAAATTTCAAGCTTTCTATAGGCCTGTTTCTCCTGTCTGTGAGGAAAGTATCCTATTTGCTGAGTTTCGGTTCATTTGTGACGCACTCCAGTTCTTCCTGAAGTTGAAGACGGAGTTTGATCTGCTTCATCAGATTTGTTGTGTTGTCGGTCTTGGCAGCAATTATCTTGTCGCAAATATTGCATCACGCGCTGTTGGCATCGAGCCTGGTGAAATATGCACTTTTGATCTTTTCCACATCTTTTACATCTACTGTATGGGGGTTGGGACGCTTAGTCGCTTACACACTACAGCCTCACGTGTGAGCCACGTCTCTGGGCATAACCAGCGTAAACTAGTGTTTTTCTGCCACAGCCAATCATGCTGCATGCTTATTGGCTCACTGACGTTGACAAGATTAACCCTTAGGTACTGAACGACAAGAAATTTTTTGATACTCGATGGTATAGAGGCAATTCAGCCAGTGCCTAAAAAGTATCGAACTCGATACCCAGACCTAGTTAGTAGTGTATTGAAACTAGCGGTTATGGCGTGACATTTCGTTCACTAATCACAACATACTGGACCAGCCGACCAATCAGAGCGCATTGTACTTCTCGGAAGGAGGGGCTTCATAGAGACAGGGACTAAACTTAGCCAATACCGAGTACCGATCAAATACTAAAATAATAATTAAAAAAACAGTGCCGAATTACCTAATAAACTGTATCTGTATGCCTCACTGTGGGGAAGAGACTGTGATTAATCTTTTGTGAAAGGCATCAAGCTTGACTTAAAGCTGCAGTAGGGAGTTTTGAGAAAACGTTGACTTAGCCTGAAAATTTGAAGAAGCACAACTTACAGGTCCCACCCCCTTGCTCTCTGCTGCGCTACAGCCCTCCCTCCACAGCTCCTCCCCCACAGCGGAGCCTGCCGTGAACGCGCAGGCTAGTAAGCAGGACCACCGATGACGGCGGATTATAAACAGTTATGGAACATTCACTAATAGGGACGAAACATCAACAATATGCTTTACATTGACTATGGCCTGCCCATACTTTGACTACAAACTTGGTCCTCAAATCATTATGTATTTTGCAATACATGTAACTTTATAACGTTGCACTCTTTCTATAAGTTATAAATAGCTAGTAAGATAACGTTAATATAACGGTAACTAACGTTACAGTATGTAAGTAATTATTCTAGTGATATGTAATGCTAGATAAGGTTTGCTAGTACATTATTTCAGCAACATGACAAGCCATTGAATTAGCAGGTTTCAATTGTTGCTTACCACAGTGCGTGACATTTTATCTACATGTTATGCGGCTAGAGTTTTGACACCGAGTCAATGGGCTCTGTCTAATTCTTTCTTTTTCGCTTGTTTATCGTCATCGGTCTTTTTCCTTTCACCTCCTTGTTTTATGAGCAGGTGCCACTCGAGAAATTGGCAGTTTAGGTTGTTTCTCCGCCGTTAGCACAGCTGCAGCACACCGGCAATCTTGAGTTTGAACGACGGTACGCGCTCGCGCTGTGCAAGAGAGGGGTGATCAGCGCGTAAACGAGCGTGATTGACACTGCTAAGACATTCCTCCTGGCTCTGATTGGTTGTTTCTGACCGGGAGCGGTGTATTTCTGCAAATGGCAATAGGACCACTGGGAGGAGCCAGAGGAGCTTGATTTTTTCACAGAATATCTGTCTCATATTCTACTGTCAGGATATAATGACAGTTTTAACAAATATTTGTTTACAAAAGTTACCTACTGCAGCTTTAAACATTATTTTCCTTACTTGTAAAACAATATACAGACAAAATATATACTAAATAATAAAGACATTTCTTTTAAAATTTTAAGCACAACTTTTTAATGAAGCAGCAACATTTGATAGATTGGACAGAACAACTAAGGCTATCAATAAACTGCTATTGCGCAAAAGTATTGTACAGGGCTCGAATTTCGGCACAGGATTGCGCATCATTTTAATCATTCCCACAGGCCTAGCGTTTATAATGCGGGAAATTCCCGCAAACATTCATTCAATCTAGCAAGTAGGTTGTATGAGTAAATTTAACCTAACAGATTGTAAGATCAAATCAGTCATTTTAAAACTTTCTGCGAGACGCAATTTCACAAACAGCATGAGTGATTCAGCGTTGCCACCAATGCCGCGTCTTCTCTGTCTCTCAAAATGGGTTACACATGGCAAGCCAATCGTGCTGCAGCTGCAGGCGGCGATTCTAGACTCTCGCGTTTCAGGAGTCGGGACATTTGATGGAAATGTCACTTGCACAATCGGGCCATTGCATCGTCACTAAGGTTTATAATTTGTACGTCTTTTTAAGTCTTACCTATTTAAACATTCAAGCGATTTTTTTTTCGGATTCTTTAACGGTCAAAAGCACACAACATTGTCTAAATTCCAGTCTTGGTGAGTATTCTCTCAAACACAATCAGTTATGTCTTAAATAAAAATAATACAAAAAGAAAATGCATGTGACACTATAATGAAAACAGTATGGGCCGTTCACGTTACGTCTTTTGCGCGCTCATCCTTTGCTGAAATGTCTTCGTCTTCATGGAGAACATGGCTCATGATTGCTTAGCAACGGGGAGCCCTTTTTAAAAGAGGAGAAAGTGGCGCGGACTGCGTTTTCCACGCAACATGTGAACGGCCCCTTAATGGATCCGTGCACTAGCTCTTAAAGTGAGAGTAGCCTAAAATGTGTCTGTCATTATTGTATATAAAATTTAGGTAAATGTAATTTTTAAAAACTGTCTAAAAAACTCCCCTCTCAAATTAAAAAATCCCCCCATAAGAATCACCTAAAGGGGGATTTCCCCCCCTATTTTCCAAAATTCAAAACGAAATTCAGGCCCTGATTGTAACATGAAAGACTCCCATTCAGAGCGGCACGAAACACGTATGCGCTTCCCGTGCGAAGAATGATGTGTTTGAAGCAACATGGAGTCACGGCGCGCAGCGCTTCGCATTGAAAAGTTCAAAGCACAAAGGGAAGATATACATATATTTATTTATTTATTAGTTTGAGCCTTTTAACAGTTTTAAATTTCAGTTAATGTGCGCGTGAAGAACAATTATATCGCTCTCCACTCCAGTGTTGTGTTCTAACAGACACCCGGGAGAAAGTAACATGTGAAACTCCAGCAAGATAAAGTCCTTCTATGCAAACCATAGACTTCTATCTACAGATCTACAGTATAATAATAGGAACATTGAATCATCTTGGAGAGAGTTTCATCGTGTTGACTGTCGTAACCGAGCGCGACGCGCAGTTTGAATGCTGAATGGAGAATGACTGACAGCCGCCGCGGAGGGAAGCACTTAGATGAAGATTCATTTAACGACTTAAATCTGTACCTCACATTAAACTATATGTAATGGCTTCAGAAAACTTGGAATATAGTACAAGAAAACATTATGGTGCTTTATAATGTTTTTGTGCCTTTTGTGTTTTATAACAATAACATACGCACAATATCGGATTTGGATGGTCTCGTCTGGCCAATACGCGATCCGGCAAATATTGGTAGTATCGGAGCAATACCGGTACTGAGTATCAGATCGGCGCACCCCTACTTTTTTTAATAGTCTTGTAAACGCGTTTTACTTGCAATGCATACAAGACTGTGTAATCGGTTTAAGAATGTGCATGTAAACGCACTCATTGAAAAATATGTGGAAAATAATGTGTAGGCTATTTCAACATTCAAGCATGAAAACCTATTCAAGTAGACCCCAAAAACAAATTCAGGACTTTATAAAAAGGCATAGTATGTCCTAGTAACAGCGATCATTATGCACATATCTTCCATAATGAGGAAAAGGATGCTATAAATAATTTTAAATCAGAGTGAAACAGGAGATGATGGAACTTGAGCGACTTACGCTTTTAACTCTGCAAATCTGACCAGCATCTTGGCATAGCTCTCATTCTGACTGTACTTCCCCAATGGCATGCTGGAAAACACACGCGTGTAGCAGTCGATGAGCTTAGTGAGAAGGCTGGGATCTGTTTGAGGATTGCCTTTCTTCTCCAGATTGGTCAGAAATGTCCGGCATGTCTGAGGTGAGTTTGAACTGATGGCCTGGTTGATGTAATCTGTGTCATCTGTATAGAAGAAAAGCTGTAAATGTTCTGGTCTGGTTGATTACAAGTTACAACACATAATTCCTGTTTGACCAATGATTTTATGATTAGGCTACTACTGGATCAAGATTGCTAATAAACATTTTAGAAATTGCTCTCAGAAAGATTAAACATTTTAGCACAGAGCATAATTAAAAACATTTATAATGGAATTAGACGAATGTCCTTAACTTTATTAAAGGCATAGTTCACCCAAAAATGAAAAGGCTGTCATCATTTACTCACCTTCATGTGGTTCCAAACCTTTAAGACTTTCATTCATCTTCAGAACACAAATGACAAATCTGAGAGAAATCCTCTATTGACAGCTACGCAACTACCACTTTGACGGTTCAAAAATATCATAAAGAGATTGTAAAACTAGTCCATATGAATTGAGCGGTTTAGTCCAAATTTTCTAAAGATACTTGATTGCTTTATATGATGAACAGATTTAATTAGGCTTTTATTCACAACATTCATCAACGCACACATCAGCTGTGGTAAACGGAAGTTCAAGCATGTTCGTTTGAAGTGTGAGAACCAATGAGGTTCATTCTCGTGTTATGTTTGAGCTTCAGCAAGAATTTTAAAAACAGAAGCTCAACCGATCCTACTTGACGTGCGAGAACAAACCTCATTGTTTCTTGTGAAGAATGTTTGCTGATCAATGTTTATGTGTAAGGGTGCTCCGATTGATCGGTCGCCAATCATAATCGGGCGATAATTGCTTTGGGATGTTTGATCGGCGGTCTCTATAAAGGCCGATCCAGAAAAGCCGATCAGATGACGCAATTTTTTACGCCCTGGTAAAAATGGCTTCACCGGTCTGGCAATTCTACAAGGTGTGTGAAAAAGACAATTCATTAGCAATCTGCAATGTGTACCATGCCGCTGCCCGCTTGTTATCCATCGATCCGCAAATTTTGTTTGAGTTCTTAAATGGTCTAGTGGTAGATCTTTTGCCAAGCGTGTCAGAGGTTACGGGTTTTAATCCGCACTCGTATAGTTTTTTTTCTCTCATCAAAACTGAATATGTTCATCAGTGGTTACAGTGTATATCAAGCAGGGACACGTTTGTGTGCATTTTATTTTGTGATTTCACCGGAATGAATAGAGTCTCCGCAACGGCGATAGATTAAAGCGCGCGTCTGAGTGAAGACTGCGCGAGCCACAGAGAACACTGTATCCATGACACTGATAGCAGCGGCAACAAGCGCTCAGCTTGATTTAAAAAACAACACATTTTTACGTGCTAGATCTCTTATTTAATAGCCAGGGCTCCAGACTGCGACCATTTTTCCTGCCTGTGCGAGCAAATATTTATTTAGGTCGCACTGGCGCAACCACAACGTTGCCGAGCAGCGAATGCAAACAAAATGAAATCGGAACGAAAATGCGCTACTCATTTCACGGACTGTTTATTAGTTCGGACCAATCATAGAGAGCGCAGCGCCCCGAACTTGCCAGTCGCGGGCCGATCTCGATCACGCGACAATGTTTCTAGGAGATCCAGTGAAGAAATCCATTGACTTTGCCTCAGAATTAATAACATCATCGCTGCGAGATCCAGTGAGAAACACTCCGATTCGGCGCAGAGTTCTCTGTTATAAACCATAGATATCAGATCAAACAGCGCTGACGTGGAAGCCAGGAGAAACACTTACAGAAGGCTTTCAGTTCACAAATCAGCAACATTCACCATGGGTTTATGCTAATGTACTAACTCTAACCATAACTATGATACTGTGACAGAAATAGTCAAACGCTTACAAGTACTAACGTTACACATCTTTTTCCACCACTTCAAAACTATAATATATAAATGATATTTTTAATGTGATGACCAACACATTTTTTATTCATCCTTCAAAGATTGTCCTAAAAGCTAAAAATGTTAAGATGTAGGAAAACTCTTATTTAAACACTCATTTAAAAATAAAAATAAATTACCGTTGTAAATAGTAGGATGCTTATTGGCCATTTTCACTCCCTAATATAAATTTTTTCACTCATTTTGCTTTTTAATAAATATTAAGACATTATGAATGATAATAAAGTTAATTTTATCTACACCCTAAATTAAGCTCAGTGCTTTATTGTCAGGCCCAGTGCTACCAGATCTGTGTTGTAGAGCTCAGTGTCTCGGTGCGGCGGCCCTCAGATGTTAGTCTGGAGCCTGTGAACTTAAAATAAAACTGCACATTGTAATATCTGTACGTTAAATCTATTATTTAAGAATTTGTCAGTATTACAGTTATTTTGGGGGAAATTTGAATAATTGCATTGGAAGCTGATTTAAGGTGTGCCCCTAAATGTTCTGCTTGCGCTCCTAAAAATTTCAGTCAGGGGCTACAGCGCTCCTAGTAGGGCTGTGCTCAGAATATCGATACGACGATACATCGTTATGAACTCCTGACGATGCGCGTATCGATATAGCAACTGCTGTATCGATACTGTCGTGCTTTTGAATGTAGCCAATTCAGGGCTCGAATTTCAGCACAGGATTGCGAGTATTACGCATTATTCTAACCATTCCCGCAGGTCTCCCACTTATAATGATTAATCCATACAGGTTATAACATCGAATTAGTCATTTTAAAACATTCTGCAAGACACAATTTCACAAACAGCGTGAGTGTTCAGCTGTGCCGCGTCTTCTGTCTCTGTCTTTTAAAATGGGTTGCTCAAGGCAAGCGTCAAACGCGCTGAAGGCGGCGATACACTCTCGCTTTCGGGAGTTGGGACATGACGGAATATTCACTTGCATATTCGGGCCAGTATTGCATTGTCACTTAAGTTTACCATTCGCTCGTCTTTTTAAGTCTTACCTCGCAAAACATTCAAGCGATTTTAAACTATTCAGTGCTCGCACGCTCTCTGAGAGATGGTTTTCTCTGCATGCAATACGTAAAGCCGCCTCACAAACAGCCTGTGAGTAACAAAAGTTCTTTTTCACGGATTATATCGCTTTTACGGACAAAAACAAGCAAAATGATGTCAAAAATGTCAGTCTTGGTGAGTATCCAACACAGTCGGTTAATGCATGTGACAGTATAATGAACACAGGATCCGTGCACTAGCTCTTAAAGTGACAGCAGCCATATGTGTCTGTCATTAATATTGTCGTCAAAACAACAAAAGATAGCTTTAATTATAAGGAATCTGGATTTATAGCCAATGTATTTAATTTAGTCAGGACTAAAATACTACCCAATGTTATTTTACATTTAATTACTTTACGTTTCTGTAGTATTTCTGAATAGTGCTAGACCTATTCAAAAACTGTTCTCTTTATTGGTAGGCTATCTTTATTCTATTGTTTTTATTTGTTTAAAATGATTTCAACGTAATGTAAAGAAATTACTTTGTTTGGTGCACATTCCAACACTTATTTAATTGAACTCTCAATGTTTTTTTAATGACAAAAACTAAATAGTTTTTTCAGTTATCACAACTGTTATAACACTGTTTATTCAATAAAGATATTACTGCTACTAAACTCTGCTCAAAAGAAATTTAAATTCCAAATTGATCCATATCGTGATACGTATCGTATCGTGGCTTTAGTATCGTGATGCGTATCGTATCGTGACATTGTTGGTGATACACAGCCCTAGCTCCTAGTAAAAAAACTCCTTAGTCTGGAGCCCTGATAGCAATAAAAATCTCCAAAAGAATGCTCTGCTAGTTAACTGGAGATGTTTTATTTATTTGTATTAGGTACATCCGTGCCTCAATGTTTCAAAGTGGTGGGGGACAATATCGATCCTGAGAAAAAGTGGTGGGACATGACTTCACTGGATCTAAACAAATCAAATCTTAATTTGTGTTTTGAAGATAAACTAAAGTCTTAAGGGTTTGGAACGACACGAGGGTGAGTAAATGATGACAGAACTTTAATTTTTGGGTGAACTATCCCTTTAATTTCCATAACATTTTTAGAGGAAGTCCCAAATTTGATATTCCCTGATAGAGCAAGGTTTAAAGTATGCGTACCCTGAAAATAATTATTTACCCAAATATTAAATTTATTACCATCATTGAATAATCTCTTCATCTTGGCCAGCCGTTGACACAACATGGTAATCTGCATCTGTCGCTCAGTACTCTCTTCTTCATCCATCTCTGCACACTACACAACACAACCACCAATTACACCACAATACAAACACAATTACTGTACTGACATCTGTGTAAATGACACCATGCTTCAGTCTATACATGCATGAATGTATCTCTGCAAATAAAAGCTTATTTTACTGTTTACATAACCTTAACTATAAAAACTTTGGGAAAAAATGTTATTCATAATGAAGGGGGAAGTCTCCGCAACAGGATCCCCCAAAACAGATTCGTTTAGTTTAATTCAAATTACAATTTTACTTATTATATTTGCATGCAACTATTTATGCATATTACAAAACAAACATAACACAATTCCAGTAATGCATTGACATCTTTGGAAATATTCACCATGCTTCAGTCTAGGCTATGTCTTTATGCCCGTAAGTTATCTGTCTGTCATTTTAAACAGGTCTCATCCAACCTTTGATTCATAATGGATCTTAAAGTATTCAAAATGAACAAAGCCTAAATAACTTCCAAATGTTAGGTCTCTTTCAAAGGCCAGGCTTTGCAAAAATAACATTTCAAGTTTGTTTTGATGATGATGATGATGATGACGATGATGTATCAAAACTAACGTTACAAGAGTAAAATCTGCGGGCCTACCAGCATCTGAACTAGATTTTATCATAGACCTTAACTTTATCAAACTCGTGATTAACTGTTAATAACCTGAAGAACAGCTCCACCATGTCGGGTGATTAGCAGCTATCCGGCTAAACTCACTTCACAACAGAACACTCCTCGTTGACAATCGTGCATTATTGATTAAATTAATGACAATCAACATCTTGACGCACGACATCGCACTGTTTGCATTTTGGACGATGTTAAAAAGTATTTTAAAGCAGTACACTTACCCTGAGACGGAGAAAGGAGGAAAATCTGACGGTGTGATCGAGTAATTGTTTTGTTCAACAACCGTTTCAAAATTCGCCTCTCCCCAAAGCGCGCGCTCCTGTTGGTCAGTTTGTATTCCACGTGATCATTTTACAGCCTGGTGGGCGGGGCTTCCCTGCACGTCACACTTTCATTCTGCGCGCGTTCTGGTGAAGGATTTGGAGAACAGAAAATGTCTACAAAAAAGCGTTTCATATAAAGTAATAGAATATATCCAGTAATATATGCACTACAACGTTTTTAGACTGCTAGTTAATCACTCATGGGACTTTTGTACAAGTTTTTTCGTTGTATATTAAAGATGTGTAGAAACTAAATATAGATTTACAACATGTGAAATTGAAATAATGATAGGCTCTAATAATTCAATGACAATTAGATGTGAAAAAAGATAAAGCACGTTTTATTCAAATATTATTCTGTTCAGTTCCTTATGATCTGGCTCTGAACCATTTCGTAAATAAATTTGTATTCTTTGCTTTTGCTTTCTTAAACACTGACAAATAAAAGCTTATTTTATTGTTTAAATAACTGAAACCATACAAACTTGGTAAAATGTTGTTCTTAATAAAAAAATATGTTTCTATACTATATATATTCACCATGGAATCAATTTTTTTTAATATTGTAGTATTTATTAAAAATGATTTTAACATGCACATCATATTTTATTATTATTATTAAATTCATATGCCCTCATAATCTTTAATAAAAATAACTTCTCCCTCTTGCAACATCTTTTCTCTTCTCTGATGATGTATTTACTGGCGTGAGGGTGGGGCAACCTGTCACTCACATGAGATCCACCAATAGCAAACCACAACCATGGTTTGCTACACAAACCACAAACATATATGTTTCATGTATACTGACAAGCCTTAAAGGAGTATGGCTTGTAATGCCATGTAATGACCCCTTTAATGTCTCCTGCAAGTCACTCATAAGAAGGTAAATTCTAGATATAGTACATACTATGTTTTGTACCAAAAAAAGACATACAACAAACAGTACAGCACTTTGATGGTTTATTTATGGTAATTTAGGAGGTGAAACTTTTCTAAAGGCAGTAAAAAAAAATTCACCCTCATACACATATTATCCTCACAATTGCTGGAATAAATTAATTAAAAAGCAAAACGAAGCATATAGAAACTGTGTAATCTGAAGTTTTTTTTTGTTTTTTTTTTCCATCATGACATCTGGTTGCTGTCTTATGTTTAATTGTTCATTTTTATTTTATTTTTGCATTTTGTAATCATACTCAAAATTAAGATCACCATGCTTTGTGTTTGTTCTGCTTAAAACAATAAAAATAAGAGTGAGAAGAAAGAAAAAAAAAACGGGGAAAAAAACGAGTTCCTCAACTCTTTACTTTAGAGGAGAATGGTTGAAAAATACATTTTCCAAGCACCTCGTATAGGAGAAATTTGATCTTGTAAACACAAACGTAATAAACATTTCATTATTTAATAATACAGTAAGATAAGCATATTTGTACAAGATCAAAGGTACAACACTTAAACACAACACTTAAATACAACAAGGTATGTTTAGGAATGAGAGTGCTGTTTTATTAATCATATCTGTAATGAAGACTGCTAAATGCAACACTTTACAATGAAACATCAATCTAAGCATTAAAATCCTAATCTATCGGCGGGCCTTGCTTGGGTCCTTCCAGCATACGAAGAGTTTCATCCCACTGTGAAAACTGTTTTGATAAAAGAATCATCTGTGAAAAGGTTAAGGATACTAAGGCATTCATGCAAAAGAATTCATGTTCAAACATGAGCTTATTGTGTGCTTTTTTTAGCTGCAGGGACTTTTGAACACATGGTAAGCAGGCAAATATAATCAAGGAGGAGTCTTTTTTTAACATTCACTGCAAGTAAGGATACCATTTTGTTGTATTCTTCAAACAGCCTTTTCACTTCAGCAGACAATTCTTCATTCTGGTCCTGTGGAAGTCAATCACGGATCATATATGTTTGTATAGGAAGGAGAATCAGCATGATTCACAACATGTTCTCGTTTATGATGGTGAAACCTACATGTTAAAATACATGTAAAATCCAAGTTTTATACAAAGAAAACCCTGCACTCCTGCAAATGTGCATAGCAAGAGAGCAGAGGTGTAAAAAGTATTAGAGTAATAGTACTTCACTACTATAATTATCATTGGTTACACTTTATTTGGTAACACTTTATTTTACAGTGTCCTTGTAACATATGTTATATGTAATTACCATAGTAATAACAGTAAATTATGCCTAATTACATGCAATTAACCCTCAACCAAATCCTAATCCTACCCTAACCCTATAGTAAGTACATGTAGTTAATTATTATTACTCAGTACTTCAATATATAATAACACTGTAACAATGACACCTTAAAATAAAGTGTAACCCTTTCTTTTAAGGTGATCGTGTTAGTGTAATTATGTATTTTAGTACTGTGTAATAATAATTAACTACATTTACTATAGGGTTAGGATTGGGGTTTGGTTGAGGGTTAGTTGCATGTAATAATTTATAGTCTATAAACTATAATGTATAGTTATTACTACGGTAACTACATGTAACGTGTAACAAGGACATTGTAAAATAAAGTGTTACCTTATTATTTTTTCGAATCTGTATTTTACTTGTGTTCTGTTAAAACCGAATACTTACATTTATAAGGTAAAAATAATACTTTTGACTCCATTACAATTTCATATAGAATTGAAAGTGCATACATCATATTAAATAATTTCTCCTTTATTTAATACTAAAAATATTATTTTTCTTTATCCTAATGTGAATGAAAGACAAGGGTGCGTAAAATTAAGTTTTGGGTGAACTATCCTTTTCAGACACAGACTTTGAATTATAGTCATGTGTTTTTATAATAACCATCACTGTAGATGGATGCACTTGAGAGTGAACATGGTTCATAATTAGTCATGACTATTAGTCTGAAAATCACTATCAAATGTCAAACCACTGTAAAATCATCTGCTGAAAATATTCAGGTAACAGGTTTAAGGATATTGGTTTAAAATTACACACGTCCAGTTGAGTATAATAATAATAGAGGATATAATATGCTCTTTTTCAAAGTTTTAATTATGTTTTTTGAGTGTACTAAAGTGTTGTAAAGAAAATACGTTTTCATGCTTTAATGTTCAAAATGTCAGTAACGCTCTGTTTAGTTCCTGTCTCTATGAAGCCCCTCCTTCTGAAAAGCACACTGTGCTCTGATTGGTTGGCTGAACCAGTGTGTTGTGATTCGTCAAGCGCCTCCAGTGGGTTTGGGAAATGTCCCGCCCCTGACCATAACCGCGAGTTTAAACACACCACTAACTCACTCAACCAGGCCCCGCCCCTTTATTCTGCGTATGCCTTGGATGGGAATTATTTAAAGGGATGGTTGATTATGATTTTGCTTTTCTAACTTTAGTGTGTAATGTTGTTGTTTAAACATCTGCAAAGTTACAACGCTCAAAGTTCAGAGCAAAGGGAGATATTTTCTTTTAAAGAAAGGATTTTGCTTTTTAAAGGGGGGGTGAAATGCTATTTCATGCATAGTAAGTTTTTTACACTGTTAAAGAGTTGGATTCCCATGCTAAACATGGACAAAGTTTCAAAAATTAAGTTGTACGTTTGATGGAGTATTTCTGTGCCACAAATACTCCTTCCGGTTTGTCACAAGTTTCGGAAAGTTTTTTTCAAGTGTGACGTTCAGATGCGCCGGAATTTCCTTATACGGGTCCTAAGGGCACTCCTCCCGGAAGGGCGCGCGCGCACCTGTAGCCTAGAGCGAGAGAGCGAAGGCAGTATGCCCATCAAAGCGCTGTGTTCGGCTTTTGCAGATCGTCTAATGCTTAAGGATGGAGCAGTCTCGATAAAGGTTCACGGTCGTGCGTTGGAACCGCAGGCAGTGAGCAACACTGCTTCAAATGTCTGTGTGTTGTTAACTATCGGCGTGTAAGCACAGCAAGTAAACAACATGATCACGTATAGTTAATGTATCTATGGAGCATGCGATGTATGGTGTGTGTGTGTGTTTAAATAGATTTGTTTAGCTGGCCACTGTAGGTGTCTGTTTGTTTATTGTAAAACCAAATCATGTCCTCATAAACCACGAGTAAACACACACAAATGTTGTAAACTCGCGCATGACATGGTGTTCTAAAAACACTGCGCTCAAGTTCAAATCATTTCTACTTTTAAAAAACTCTCGAGACCTTGTGTTTTTCCCCCCATTTCACTGCCCATCTCACGGGATCTGATTCGGGATCAAAAATGTATGGGTGAATCTGATTGTTAGCCATGGTTTGTTTTGGGATGTCAGTCACAGCTTCCTGATGCTCTCAACGCAAAAGCTTCGCGCGCCCGTGATTATTTAGCTCCGCCCACACCCGCTCGTTTTTTTCCGGAAAGACTCGGTACAGCCTATCTTTCTTTTATAAATATAATAAAACTAAAGACTTTTTGGAGATATGAAGGATGCAATACTACTCTATAGGTACTCAAGATTAACATGAGATTGACTGAAACTGAGTGTTTCACCCCCCCTTTTTAAGAACTACAACAAACGGCTGGTAGGAACTACATGACTTTCCTCCCGGGTTAGTGACATCATCAACCCTAGAATTTACATAAACCCCGCCCCCGAAAACGATTTATAGATTATCAAGACAGAATATGCTAATCAATGACTAGAAGATAACTACACATAAGCTACATGAATTCATCAACTAACCATTCAGAAATGTCCTGTTGCTTCTACATGTTGTCACTTCCTCTTGAGTCTCTTATCATTGTCTGACTCCGGTCTGAACATAAAAGGCTAAACGTTTTTGAATTTTCAGTGTGTGTCTGGGTAAAAGGACACAAGCTCTTGAAGCTCCGCCCCCTGTGCCGGGAGCAGCAGCTCATTTGCATTTAAAGGGACAGACACAAAAACGGTGCGTTTTTATTCACCCTCAAAAAGTGACAATTTTAATATGCTACATAAAAATATCTGTGGGGTATTTTGAGCTAAAACTTCACATACACACTCTGGGAATATCAAAGACTTATTTTACATCTTGTAAAAAGGGCATTATACCACCCCTTTAAATGAGGAATATCGTGACGAGTTTTCTTCCGGGAAAGAACACAAGACTACAATGAAGGTGTTACAGGGAGTTCAGAAACACTATTCAGAAACAGTGACACTGATATAGAGAACTCCCGCTGGAGTGCTTTGTAACTTTGCAGACATTTTTCATGCTCAAACAGCAACATTACACACTAAAAAACGTTGAAAATGTAAAAAAAGCATAATAGGCCTTCTTTAAATACTTGAGTACAATTAAAGGTACAGTAAGCAATTTTTGAAAAATGCTGTTGAAAAGTGGAGATCAGTGTTCAAGACAGACATTAGCAGAATGACTAAAGAAAGAGACAGAGTAAATACAAAAGAGGAAAAGACCAGGGGAATATAACTTTAAAAAGAAGGGTTACGTTCAGGCAAAAGCTAGGACCTGCTTTAATATCGGAGAAGCTTTCCGGCACTGGAGAGACTTAAGGAGCGGGCAGGCTTGAAAAGGACGCTGATGTTGCTTTATTTCTTCTTGATACATGAGTAATGTTGGTTTTGCAGTGTTTCACAAAAAAACTAAATTATACTGTCTTTTGCTTGTATATACTTGTGTCATCTTTGCTTGTTTGTTCGTTTGCATTATTATTATTATAAGGCTGGAACGTATAAACCTCCTCCATCGCCTGTTTCAAGCATCGGCTCCCAAAGTGTGTGCGAAAAGTGAGATAACATACTCTTAATATATGTTTTTCTTTTGGTTCCCCTTTTAGTGATCACTATAACCCCTTAATCTTGTCACATTTGTAATTTATTAGTTGCTTGCACTATCGTGTTATGTAGGGAATTATTTTATTTTTTTTGGATGGAAGGGATGACTTTACCATGGAAGGAGTAGAGGAGCTAAATAACAATTAGACATTCGACCTGAACTATCATAGTAACCCAAATTGCTTTCACTTATTGATGACATCATACCCTCAGGCAGCAGAAACAGATTTCACCATAGTCATTGCCTGTGTTGCGTAGCGTATGTGTGAATGTGGGGGCGAAGGCATCAAGATTGTGGTGTGATCCTTTTGGGTAGGGGTGTGTTTGTCTTGGTGATTTCTAATATTAACAGCGTTTACCAGAAATCGCTTCCTTCACCTTTAAATGTAGACTTTTAATTGAGTAACATTTTTGGAACAGAGTACCTGTACTTTAACTTGTGTACAATTTCTCAGTACTTTTTACACCCATGGAAGAGAGCACAGAGGATAATGGAGGAAGAAAAAAAAAAAGGTAAAACAAAAAAATTGGTTACCTGCTGTTGAATGTGAATTTGTGACAACCGCTGCACTTTAGTGGTCAACTCTGGAACCGCTGTAAAAACAAGATGAGAAGGGGGAAAACACAGTTTTGTTAATAATGCATCCAGATAACCTCAAAATATAAGAAAAAGAGTTACTTAAATATTTGACAACAATAGCAATGGTGAGTGTTTTACCTTTAATGTGGTTGCTGTCCAGAAGAGGCTGCAGATTGTGCACCTGCTCCAATAATGTGGCCTGGGAACGCAAAAACTCTTCCTCTGTAGATAAACGAGGAGGAGATTAATACATTGTTGAAATAATTAAATCTATACAAAAACATACGGGCCTGGTTTCACAGATAAGGCTTAGATTAAGCCAGGATTAGGCCTTATGTGACGTGGAAACCAGGAGAAACATTGTGCCATGAACAAACAAGTTATAGAAGGTTTTTCAATCCACAAATCACCAACATTCACCATGGATTTAATGTAGCAAAGCAACGATAACTGTAAACCATGGTATTGTAGCAGAAATTGTCGAAAGTTTTTACATTATTCATTTCAGGGTTGATACAACCTTTTGAGAGTGAAATTCAAGCACTTTTAAGTTAACAGATGATCACACAACTTTTTCCAGCACTTCAAAGGTCTGCTTGTACTCCTAAAATTTTCAGTAAGGGTCTACAGTGCTCCTAGTAAAAAAAAAATATTCTGGATTCTGTAGCCCTGTTTAATTTGTGTTTGCTTGTACAATTCACAATTGTGGTACTTTACGTCCAATGTAAAATCAGGGTCCTGAAGCAAAACCAATTGGGAACCACATGGGTGAAAAAAGTGCACTAACCTGCTAGAATAAACTCCAATTTCATTGCATCTGGCACAGCAATGAAGTCTGTGAACTGGGGGTCCAAATACTTCAGCAAATCTTCAACTGATAGAAAAGATAAATTGATAAATGATGATGGAACATATTAAAACATACACAGGATTTTGATCACAAATGTTACTGATTAATTGGGAGGCTCTCACTTTTCTTGTGAAGGATCTTGACACGCTCTCTCTTGTTTGCTGTGTTTGCAAGAGCACTACTGATCCTTGTGAGTGATTCAGCACACTGAAGTAAGGAAAGACAGATTGTAAATTCAGCAAAAGGTTAATCAGGTTATATATGAAGAGTTACAACTGGACATGTACTTTCCCAACATCACGTTTTTAGGTAAACCCGAATAAATCGTTAGGCCTAACTATTTCTGAGTTTATCACTTTTAGTCAAATTTTGCATACGTTTTGAAGGGTCCTGCAGCATTACAAATTATTTTAAGTATAAATATTCCATGTAATCTCGAAATTAGAATGAACTCATGAAAACTGTCATTTTAATAATTATAACAGAATTCAGAAAATTAGATAATTAAATCTAGTCTGTGCCTTAGATCAAGGGTTTTCTATCTTTTAAACCTAAAGACCCCCAACTATTATCATCCTTGTGTGAGGGACCCCCATTCTAAAACATTTTAAATCAGTTATATATTTTCATGTATAAAGACCCAATTTATACTATAAAAAATGTTTTAACTATTATTTGGAATACTTTTTTTCACTATACTGTAGCCTACTGTACGGGTTAGGAACTATATTATTTATTAAAATGACTTTTTAAAGCATTTATTTATTATTTTAACAAATATTTGTTTAAATCAACTTCATTCATTTAATTTAATCTTAATTATTTATTTTTTCATAGGTTTATTAGTGTAATTTGTCTGCTGCCACGCCCGCAAAACGAACAGCTCTTAGTACTGCATCATAACACCTACCAAATGCCAGCATGCAATTTCTGACAACCAATGCACATTAAAACCGTATAATCGTCAGAGGGAATTAATGCTATTATGTCGTGAATATGATCTGTCAAATCCACAACAATAAACACTAGCAGCTGACACAGAGAGACACACACACACACACACAGCGGTTAGAGGGCTTTAGACGTGTCTGAGGCCAATCACCTTCACTGGCTTATTGTTTTTTCCTCCTCTTTCCCCATGAACGCGTTTTTCGAGAACTTGAAGGCGAGCGTCCAGATCGTCCAGATTGTTTTTCCCTTCCATTTTGTTGTTAGGTACTTGGTAGCGCTTCTCTAAACCGGAAATGACGCTTCGGACAGCCTCTTCTTCTGCGCGTCACAGCGCAGTCCGCCATCAGTCCGCCACCACACGTTTCTCCCATAGACAGTAAGGTTTCTCCAGTGAAGAGGAAACAACATTATAAATGTTCTCTTAAAAGGTGATAATTATGTAAATACTGTCTCAAAATGTCTAATAGTTTAAACAAACACTATGCGCAAAGACAACATTAGAGTCACTAAATATTCAACATAAAATCAAAATCGACAATTCATGTTTTTTATGGAACAAAAAATGTGTCACTCACATGAGCCACATTGGGCTTGACCGGCCCCGCCTTTACCCGTGTACGGTCGTTTGATTTGTTCAGTTATATGCCAGACAGTCCGCAATTAGCGTATTCCCACTGTCAGGCCAAAGCATATTTCTACATTAAAACATTTTTATATTTAAACATTAATTTCAAAATTATTTATGCAATTATAATTGCTGTGTAAATATATTCATGCCACGTGTCAGTCAAACCTGCCCAACAGTATGTGTAAAACCATTTTGTTGATACTGGTTTAATTTAATTGGTAATAGCCATACAGCGTATTTTTATTCTGATTTAATTTATTGATTAAATTTAAGAATCTGACATAAGAGGACACATATTATGACAATAAAATTTAAAATACTGTTCATATCTGGCTTTATTGCTCTGTGTTATTTCAGATTTTCAATTGAGAGAGCACATCCTGTATTTTATTGTATTATAATGACTATTTAATATTACCAGTAGCATTGAGGATAAGCAGTCTCTCCAGAAAAACGTGATTATGCGATCGCTGAATTCAGTGCATAATCAGCCAAAGTCCGCATATGTATGCGGGGGTTCGAATTTTTTCAAATACTCCGCAATTTCGCCGCATAAATTGCTGATTTCCGCGCAAAATATGCGGGGCTTGCATGATTTCATAATTCCCGCATTTTTGTCGCAAAAAAGTCACATATATCTTAGCAGAAAGTTGGAAAATGTTGCGTTTACTTCACACAAGAGCAGCCATCCCCCCTGTTGCCATTGGAACGTTATGAAGTGACGTAATTACGCGACGTGAACATCATCGAAAAGCTGCAAACCCCGCGAATAAGCCATGATGAAGCCCGCAAATAAATCCCATTTGAAATAAACGCAAAAGACCGCGCAAAGCAGTTTCCCGGTGTGTTACATGACAGTGGGGGCAAATTATTTTGCACTTCGTGCAACTGCGTGTTGGACCACAGGCGGAAGTCGACGCTGGACTACCACTTTGCCAGCGCCAAACATTCAAAGTTTGCCATGTTTATTAAGGTCTGAAATAAAACAAGATGAGACCTTAAATACCGCGTAATCAAGGATTTTTGCCCGCAACAATCACAAAAAAACTCCGCATTTTTCTGGAAGGACTGATAGCCATAACATAACATAGCCATAACATAGCCATGTTGCATATTAATTGTTCGAGGAATCTCAAAGCATATTTTATTTTTGTGTATTTTGTGCTACTCCATAATGATGTTCTAGTTGAGGTCATTTGTTGTCAGTGCTCGACCTGGGAAAAAAGTTCTGGTACTCCCGAGGGACGCTCACATGAGATCAACCAATAGCAAACCATCCAATTCCTCAAGTCCCACCCCATAAAGTTTTCTTGTTCCAGAAGCTGTTTCGGATAAACAGCATGTCACTATATAAGGAAGAAAAGAATATTGCAACTTCTGTTTCATGCCAACTTTAATACGACTAAAATCTGATGTTTGTGCTGATGTTATGCCATAGAAGATTTAACCTGTATTTTGGTATTGTCATTGTTTCTAAATTATTCCAAAGTGCAGATTACGTTATTTTGACATGTAAATAAAATGATTCACAAAAGTTGCAGGCTGCTCTGGTTTTGTTTTCATAGTAGATATTTACTTTATTTATTTTTATTTCAGGTTGGTATTTTTACAATGAAATAAATGTTTTAATTTGGTTACATTATTTCACCATTTTATTGGTCAAAATACAACATTGTAAAAAGTAAACATTTTGTGTTTGCTGGGTACCACATCTTATGTAGTCCCAAATTTCCATTTCCAACAGGGGAAAATAGTTACAAAACATATGCATCCATAGCCTATATCTAATCTAATAGTTCCCTTTCAGTTGCTGATGCTGAACCCAGTGTCTGAGGCACATGTAACTTCACGCCAATACTTCACAGTGTGCCCGAGCGGATAAATGAAGTGCCTGCAAACATGTCATCAGCTTCTTTGTCTTCAGGAAGCCGCTTAGGTGCTGTGTAACAAAGCAGTGTGAATGTGGCAGCGAAGTCTAGTGTCTTGTCCGGAGTTAGTTCATTACAGCACTGTAAAAAGATTGTCTTGTGTCGTGTGATAAGGCAAACAATTTAAGAGATGTGTCCCCAGTGTCCAAGCTTTAGTAGCCTACTCCTGACGATGGATACAAGTTTTGTGTTATTTGCTTAGGAGCGGAGCACGTGCGTTCAGCCCCTGGATGACTCACTCACTGCGATACTTTCTCGGTTGGACATATGCTGCTTGGCTCTCTTTACGAGTAAGAGGAGTCAAGTCTCTGAGCCCCGTGGTTCTGGTCCTGCATCTGCGATCTCAGATGGACTTTGCCGAGGAGCTTGAACGGGTTTCCGTTGCTTCTCCGCAGCTCTCGCTGGCCCAGAAGCTTGTGTAGCGGCTTCTTCTGGGCTGGATGGGAGCAGTTTGCTCACTTCTGCTTCAGAGAAACTAGTCAGTTTCAGAAAAAAAAACATAGACAAGTCTAAAACCTCATATAAAACTTTTGGAGCTTATGACTCGAGCCAAGGCCTGACTCAGTCTAAAATGGTCCAGCCCGAAGTGCAAAGTCCCACTTGGTTGATTAGATGAGAAATATATGCCTCATTGAAAGTCTGAGCCTTCCATTTCTCCCGGACCTACACACTGAGGTGGGCGGTTCGTGGAATCACCTGTACTCTGCTCGCATAGTCCCTTCGAATTCGAGTTACGCAAATATTGAGGGAACAGGCTATGCACGAATGCCTCGGGTTTAAGAGAATTTGGCTAGCTATCTCTACCCAGGAACATCCTCATCTTTGAAGGCTCCCGTTCTCCCATCTAAGCCGTGCCAGACAACATCGAGGCTGGTTGGCAGGTCAGGTCGGTGGTGCCCTGTACACCATCCAATCCTGCAGGCACACCAGGTCGACCTTCTTAAAGCCCTGGACCAAGGCGAGGGTCTATCTCCTGGCAGTCGCTACCAGGCGGCCTGTTCAATTTTTAAGCTTATCCCCTTTCGACCACTTCCAGAGACAGTTGAAAACGCATTAGACCGGATTGCTTTCGTAGTGTAAACGCTCATGTGGACGAATGTGTTCAAACAGCCACAAAAGACCGTCTACTCTCCGTCTACTGACCTAATGCGTAAACATTATCGGAAGAGCTCTAGCTAGACAGGGTTTAAACCACCGGCTGAAGACCCAAGTTTGATTTGAAGACGGAAAAATGTACCAAGCACAATATTCTCTCACCATTCCTGATTTATAACACACACTCACAGCGTTCGGCTGGTCTTCCAGCTGTCAGAGCAGAAAAGAAAGCTGCTGCTCTCTGTATGTTTTTCCATCGTCTTTGGTCGCGATCAAATGTAAATTGCACAAGCTTATTTTGTCCATTAGATTGAAAGCCCATACATTTATCTGCTCATAGACCCTCCCCTTTGAAGAAATCACGACAGAAGTGTTTAAAAGTGGACAAAAGAGACGGATTAAAACACTAGGTGTAAACGGGAATGTGTCTCCCTCGCCTACTTGTGATCCGATCGACCAAAACGCATCTTAATAGCAGGTGTAAACAGGGCCTTAGAGCCTGAAAGGAATCCAGTAGGGGGTGTTGTTTCCTGGCAAGCACCTTAGCATGATTATGCTCTTTGGTAGAAAAACTGTAGAGCTGACAGATCTGATTAGGATAAAATGAAACCACTTACATTGTCACCTCCCCCAGTTTTGTGACTGAGGTTTTTAAGCAAGGCTGCTCTCGCAAGGTTGGTTGCGAGGTTGAGCTATGCTGATAGATGAAAAAAAGAAAGTATTTATTCTAGGAGTTGAGATTTTATTATGCTCCCGGGCGGCCCAATTTTTCCCATTCTATATAAGGGGCCAAGTCTCCAGGGGCTATAGCCTTGCTACCAACTAATTGTCATCTTTAATAGGAAATTGATTGCTAAAGCAGCAAATTAATGAATGAAATAAATGAAACGTTATTTTATGCAGGGTGCACTACATTTTTGAAAGGTGATTTAAAGTAAATGTACATAAAAACTGTCTTAAAGTGCTAATAAACTGTACCAAATTAATGAGCTAAATGAATAAAATTAGTATGCTGGGATGAACTTGTGATGGGATGGAACATTTCAGACAAAATGGCTGCTCTCCCTGTTAGCACTGTTATTAGCATTCAAGAATTAACTATAACCACAGTTTTTTTTTTCCTGCCTGTTTTATGTGAGGGTAGATATGTAATGCTTAAGGAATTTGGGCAAGCCTGAGAACACAACAGTTTTTTAGTTTTTATATCAACTTGCCTCTTGAAGAGATGTTAGTCACATCCCAAAATTAAACGGGAGGCCAATCCAATACTTTATATATTATATATTGGATACATATATTAATATGCATCAGATATCTGCACTTCACAATGATCATCAAGTATCATCAATGATTGTCTAGTGTTTTATTAAACCTCACATCATCAAATATTGAGGGCAGAGTAGAGATAGATCAAGAGGATTGCACCTGTTTCTGCGCATGCGCAGATGAGCAGCGCTCACTCATTACTGTGAGAGTCTAGGGGAGCGACCCGAGAGCCGCAGTGATGCCAGTAACCCTCTAGGATGCTCTACACACCGATGCTATTATTGCCGTCTGTTTCAGCCACAGGCCTTTGAGCAGATCCGGATAAATCCAGGACGAAGGTGTTCTTCACAGCACGGAATAACGGGATCGCGCGACCTTGCGCTGAATGTCATTAGAAAGAGATTTTAATCTCGTTACGGTAAGACCGGAAATCATCATTACCGTATTCGGTAACGACGCTAAATGTCAGTTTAATGTGAAGTCTGTGATGTTGTTATGTATTTAGGGGTATAAGAGAGAATAGACTGTAAACGCAGGAATATTTCGCGTTTGCCGCATCGAAACGTTTGCGCGATTGATCCCTGAATGTTGCCTTGCATCTTTCGTTAACCTGTCGTCATTTAGAGGGACTAATAATAAAAGCCTTCTTGGTTCTTCTAATGGTGATTTGGGAGAGGCTATGATGGCGTTTGATATGCAACGACATATTTGACCGAAACCTTCATATTGGCCTATACAGTGTGTTCAATCGGATGCAAGTCTATCTCTTCATGAATAATGTGTCATTTATTGCCATTGTAATTCAGATCGTGTTGAGCAGATCTGTGCTGCTGACACGTGCTGTTCTTTGTGCTGATGCTGAATTACACCCCACCTCCTCCCCATCATAATAAAGCCTTTTCCCATCCCCACCATCACTGTAATAAAACCTTTCCCAAACGACACACCAATGTATTAAAGCATGGCCACATGGCTTTCCATTGTGTGTTTTATTTTACCATTGCACCAACTTATCTTTCTTATGTGTTCTCAGACCATTCAGGTTTGAGTCTCAGCGATGGATATTTTAAAGCATATAATCAACGACACTGTGGAATTCTACAAATGGAGTCTCACTATTGCCGGTAACTGACTTCAGACTTCTTGACTTCAGTGATCTGAATGTGATGCATGATATCCATGCGAATAAATAAAGTCGGGAGCAGGAAAGGCCTGTTATTAGATTTTGACCATAAGACACAGCGACTGCAGGTTTCACTTTTGGTGAACAAGAACAGACTTAATGTAAATGTTAGAAATGATTGGCTACAATGCTGGCAATTATCGATCGGACTAGAAGTAGAATAGATACAATACCTGTAAAAAGTTTGGAAACATCCCAATTAATTCATGTTTTTTAAAAGTCTCTTCTGCTCACCAAGGGTGAATTTATTTAATAAAAATAAAAAAAACAATTAAAACAGGAATATTGTAAAATATTATTACAATTTAAAAACTGTTTTCTATTTGAATACATTTTAAATAATGTAATTAATCCCTGTGATTTTCAGCATCATTACTCCAGTCTTCAGTGTCACATGATCCTTCAGAAATCATTTAATATGATGATTTGCCAGGAGACAGAAAAAAAATGATACAAGTGCATTATATAGACATTTGTAGACTACGGATAAAACCCCAATTAAGGGATCTCATGTCTGTTTGTAGACAAGCGTGTGCAGAAATGGCCGTTGATGGATTCTCCGCTGCCCACGCTGGCCATCAGCTCCTCCTACCTGCTCTTCCTCTGGCTGGGACCGAAGTACATGCAGGGCAGAGAAGCCTTCCAGCTGAGGAAGACCCTCATCATCTACAACTTCAGCATGGTCATCCTTAACTTCTTCATTTTCAAAGAGGTGAGTTCACCCAAACTCTCAGCAGGGTTTTTATGCTTCGTGCATACATATGTATTGCGTTTATCCTTTTTGAGAATGATTATTTAGTGTTTTTACTAAGTTTCAGTTTAAATGTGCCTATGGTGAAAACACACCTTGTTTATTAGAAACTGCATATTCATCAGCGCCAAATAACAGCAGTATAGTGGTGCTCGTGCTGCCTGTTAATGTGCTATACATGTACCATTACTGCTTTATTTAGCAGTAAATTGTAACTACCATCTCTCTGGGTGTTTATGATTCAGCAACATCAACTTCATTTGGACAGAATACATGATGGTCAGAAGTCAGGTTTGAGAAATTAATTAAATCAGCCAACATTGATTGAAATGTGAAAATTGTCATTTGCTGATGAGATTCTATTTAATCTTACTTTATATTACTTTGGTTTATTGCTCATTTGCTCATTATTTTTTGCAAACTCCCATTTTTATTACCATACACCATAAGTTTATTAACATAGACCATAATGTCTTATGCTGCATCCTTTTTCGCCTACTTCTACTATGCACTAAAAGTACGTACTTTTTTGTTTTTGTGAAGAAAGGGTACATACTTTTAACTGTGTAGCAGAAGAGTAGGCAAGCTTTGGGATAAACTGCTTCTTCATAATTGCGTCTTTAACGGACAGCTCTGTCGCTTTGTTACATGCATCCTGTCACCGGTTAAACTGCCCTGTCAATCATCGTCACAATTAAAATCGTACACATTCAATTTAATTTACAATGTAATAGAGAGAAATGTAGTAGCACGTTGATCTGCCAGTCATGGGTCTTTCATGCGGAGACTCTCCTCATGTTTTTGCATAATGATGCATTTAAAGGTTAATGAGCAAATGTATTTTTTATAAAAGTTCACAATGCTGTTGAAGATGAAATATAATGTTGATATCAGTGAATAAATATATTTTTGCCAGGTTAGATACTGATTATTAATCACTCAAACCCTTTATCTAAACCTCTCTACTTAACCGTTGGACTCGCATATCCGCCATGTTTGTAGTTTTTTTTAACACTTTTTATTCATTCATGTTTGTAGTTCTAATCGAATCCTTGTCCAACGCGCAGTGGGTTGTGGGCTACGTTCACACTGTAAGTCCAAATCCGATTAAGTGTGACTGGAATCTGATCTGAAATGATTGACTGTCCACATTGTGTATCGCAACTGTTCAGATCCGATTTGTGTTTTGTGTCCACAAACTTCACAGAAAGGGAACCGAGATGGCAGAAAGCGGCATCCTGATTGTTTTCTTTATGTTACAAAAGCACAATGATTTGTTTTTATTGTGTGTACAATGAGTTAATGATGTCTTACTCTTATCTGTATGACACTAAATGATGGAGTATTTTAAGTTGTTTCCGCTATTATAATTAGACAGAATCATTTGGCATTGTGCCGATTTGTGTCGTGACTCGAGGAAGTCTCACCAGTACAGTCCAGTGATGAAATATGTGTGTTCTGGAAATGGGAAGCCTCAGGTGCCGCTTTACTCCCTGTCTCCTCATGGAAAGGTGGAGTAGGCTCTTTATCTCCTTCTCTTAAGCAATCAGAAATCTGGGGGAGGGGGGGGGGGGGCATGTAAATGTACCCAACTCGTATCGAGCCGTGACCCCAAAACCGAGGAATGTACTGAACCATGACTTCTGTGTACCGTTACACCCCTAGTTGGTAATTATATGTCAGAAACAACATCAACTGCAACATGGAGGGGTTTGCAATAGAGATGTTGTCTTATTTACAACATGACAATGTGTAGCGGCTGAACCGGAGGAGGCTGGTGTGAGCCGCTTTATTCCTCGCTGTTGTCTCAAAACATGTCTCCGTTATATTGTCATTTTCTGCTCGTCCGGCACTTTGCGACAACACAACCTTATTTCTGCAGCGGCTTTTGTTTTGTTTTACGTCTGACGTTTGTTTTACGTGGCATAAGAAATTCACATAAATTATGGGAAATACGATCAGATCAGTCAGACTGAAATGGATTTCCAGAAATTCGATTTGAATAGGATTTCAAACCACATATCAATGTAGCTCTTTGTAAAAAAGAGACCTTTTGCCGTTCACACTTGCTAAATCTGATCGGATTTGCACAAAAATCGTATTTGCACTGACAGTCTGAACGAGGCTTAACTGTAAATAGTAGACCATCCAGGTATCTTTGGAACACTCATTTAAACACACTACGATTTGGGACACACCAGTTCTAATTTCAAATACTATTTAGGATGGATGGTATGCGATTTGGGATGCAGCGTTAGTTTTTCATACTAGATCTAGTAACTTTGCTAGTCCTAGATCTAAATTCGCTCTCTCTTATGCATGAGGTGAAGAAACGAATGAATAGGAATTGTCCTTTATACCAATCGCAGCTCAGATCAAACTATTTTTACATCACATTCAGTGCCATTCCCTCAATGAAATGGTCCAGATGTCAATTATTACCTGTTCTATTCCAGCTCTTCCTTGCAGCACGGGCGGCCAACTACAGCTACATCTGCCAGCCCGTCGACTACTCAGATGATCCCAATGAAGTGAGGGTGAGTGTGCTTCCCACATAGGATCACAGTGTTACCCGGACTCGGCACTGAAACTGGACACGTAATTCTGCTCTCCAGTTACTCGCCTAAAGAGTGTTCCCGGAGTGGGATAACCGGGGAGTTCGGTTTCACTCTGTGACTTCACATTTTTGCATTCACAAACACCATCTGATTTCATTCTCAGATACGAGTCTATTTAAATTTTTTTTAGCTAGGCCATGCACCATTTTAAATGCAAATGTAGTTTTTAATAATCTTATTTTTCAGTATAATTAACCATCGTGATGTTATCATGAACACAACATTTTGAGTATTTCCAGAAAGATTAAATAATATTAATACATTTGTTAAGCTGTATTACACAATGAATGATTGATGGCTGTGTTTCTCTTCTAAACTTGATTTCTTTGCTTTCAATTAATGTAATTCTCTAAAATGTGCAATCTACTTGTCACAACTGGTAAAACAAGAAGAATAGCAAGGTATCTATTAGCAGCCATAAAACTTTAATCATAACAAAAACAAAGACGAAAATCCATAGAGCAGGACCCGTTACTGTTTCTAATTATACAAGTTCGACCTAATATGACATAATTGGTATCATTGCTCTCGGTATGTCTCAATTTTAATTAAATTAGGCAAAATTAATCAAAAGGTATTAGCATTTTTAAAGTGTTATTATAAATTTTGAATGCTGCACTGAATCAAAAGAGACCAGTTTTATGATTTTAGAGCAAACTGTTCAGAAGTTATAGCCAAACACAGCCATTTTCTTAACTCCTGACCAGTAGGTGGCGCTTTGCCGAAATGCTACATGTAGCCTCAGGTCATGATGACATGTACCAAGATTCGTTTCAATACGCTAAAGTGTTGCGGAGATATAGCCTCAAATCCATTTTAACAGGCTCTTTATCAAATTCGTTCGCTTGTTATTTGAGAACAGCTGGGTTTTTCAAAAAGCTTTTAATAACTTTTGGTCAGATTGGTCTGAAGATGATATGGTGAAAATCAGACGAACCGTCTTGGCCAGTTCGAAAAAAGTTAGTTCAATTAATGTAATTTGTTAATGTAATTACTGCTTTGTAACACAAAGACAACACTAAACAAAGAGAGAACCAAACTGAGGGTTTGAATACACGGGATAATGAGAACTGAACAAGAAACAGGTGGCGAACATAATCAGTAACCATGGAAACAAATGAGAACATAGTTAGAAACCCTGAGGCGTCACAATCAGCTCCCGAGCTCGTGAATCAGTATATCGTGTTCATGAATTGGGGCACTGGACGGTAAAGGATGCTGGCTCACTACACATTCACTGATGACTCTATTTCCGGGCTACGTGACAACGTCCTCATTGTACAACATCACTACTGGTATTTATGAACAACAGCAGAACTGATATCTTTCTGACACTATTTGTAATGTCATTTAAAGTACATTATGATAAATACTTGCTTGTTTCATATACGTGCAACATTTCAGCCCTAAATAAATGATAAATGTTAGCTTAAACAGATTCATTACCTGTTTAGCAATGTATGTTTATGCAATTAACAATAATGGTTTGTATTTTTTAAAATATTTTTTATTCTGGAACAAGACTTAAGCCTTGCCTGTGAAACCGGAGGTATGATACTTGAGTAAAGACACATCTTTTCTTTTGATGGCAGGTGGCAGCAGCCTTGTGGTGGTACTTTATTTCTAAAGGTGTGGAGTACCTCGACACTGTGTTTTTCATCTTACGTAAGAAATTCAACCAAATCAGCTTCCTGCATGTCTATCACCACTGCACCATGTTCACTCTGTGGTGGATTGGCATCAAATGGGTCGCCGGTGGACAGTGTAAGTATTAAATACACGGGCACCCACAAAAATCCCTCAAGTCTCTACAGAAACATATTTCACATAGACAACACAAATGAGAAATACAGACCATGTCTGTCAAGCTCAGAAAAGAACAACACCATAGAAGTCGTTCATTCTGTATGATTCATGCGCTATATTACAACAAATCTGAATAACAGATCAAATCTGACATTGTACTGATAATCTTCCACTCATATGAAATGGACTGAATGTGCATCTGTCTGTTTTGCAGCATTCTTCGGGGCTCATATGAACGCAGCCATCCATGTCTTGATGTACTTGTATTATGGGCTGGCCGCATTTGGTCCAAAAATACAGAAATATCTGTGGTGGAAAAAATATCTGACAATCATCCAAATGGTATGTGTTCACAAGCATGTGTGAAAAAACAAGTGCCACTTCTGAGACTGATGTGGAATACAAGGTTGGTTCTTCAGTTAGGGGAACTTTTGAAAAAAAAACTATGATTCTATTTTATCCCAATTTTTATCATCAAATTCCAGAATTTACTTGAGGATTCTTTACTTCAGTATAATTTTAGATTATTATAACTTCCCCTTTGTAATATATTTTAAAAAGGATTCTTTCTTTGTACTTTTTTCCCTAAGAAGTAAAAAATACATAATTTCCATTTATTTGATATTTATAGAATGCAGCTTCTGCTGTCATTACCATCACACTATCGAGCCTTTTATACAATTCAGTTTTCCCAAAAACAGTTAAGCCGAGTAACTGTTTAAACATCAGAAATGCCATTCATTTTCACCTTAGTAGCTTTATTATGTTTGACATGTGACTAATGACTTATTCCAGGACATGTGCTAAATGTTTTAATATAGATGAAACATACACTACTGTTTAAAAGTTTGAGTAATTGTTTTTTTTTTTTTTTTGGGGGGGGGGGGGGGTTAAAGAAGAAGTGAAGTAAATTGTTGTAAAGACTAAAAATTGGTATAATGTTACAAAAGATTTCTAATTCAAATAAATGCTGTTTTTTGAAGCAGCAAATCATCATATTAGAATGATTTCTGAAGGATCATGTGACACTGAAGACTGGAGTAATGATGCTGAAAATAAATAATAAGGAAAAAATTACATTTTAACATATAACATGGCTGGGAGCATCAAACCAATCGTAACAATGAATAATTAAAGGCATTTTTATTAGATTTTAGTCAAAATACAATCACACAAATATGATTTAATTGCATATGGTATTTGACCAATAGGTGGCACTGTTAAATAATTGATGTTGTGTGGTCAGTGTGAGGATAAAATGACATACAAAGTTTGGGGTCAATATGCTGAAGCTTTGCAGAGTTACAGCCTCAGAATCAGCTTTGCACCATGCCATCAAATTTGTTGATGCTTTATTCGAGAATGGTTCGGTCAATCCAAAAGCTTATAATAACTTTTTGCCAGCATGGTCCAAAGATGATCTAAGCCGAATTTGGTGAAAATCGGACCAATGCACTAGGAGTTAGAAAAAGTAAGTTTTCAAAGAAATTCAAAATGGCGGACCACAAGTTTGACCGAATATGACATAATTGGTATCATTGTTCTGAAACTTTTTGAGTACGTTCAGGGTTTGAGAACATACCAAGTTTAGCAATGATTAGCTAATGCATTCGTAAAATACACCCTTTTACGTCAGAATTCAAAATAGTTGACTCCCAATATGGCCGATATGGGAAATTTGGATATCATTCGACTCGGTATGCTGCACTGAATCAAAAGAGACCAGTTTTATGATTTTGGAACAAACCATTTAGAAGTTATAAGTGATTCCCCCCCAAATCAGTTCAGCAGAAATCCTGCCCTGCTGCTAATTTCATAAGGTTACAGTGACGGGTAGGTTTAGGGATCAGTGTTTGGTGTAGGCAATCAGTACAGTGATTGACATGAACAATGAAATTTTTAGAATCGGCTGCAGGGTGGGATTTCCGCTGAACTGGTTTGGGGGGAAAAATCCCGTTTACCAAGACTCGTCCCAATACGCTGAAGTGTTGCGGAGATATGGTATATCCTCTCATCCATTTTAACGAGCTCTTTGTCAAATTGATTGGCATGTTATTTGAGAACAGTTGGGTTTTCCAAAAAGCTTTTAATATCTTTTTGCCAGCATGGTCTGAAGATGAACTGTGCCAATTTTGGTGAAAATTGGACGAACTGTCTAGGACGAGCTCGAAAAAGTAGTTTTTTCAGAAAATTCTAAATAGGGGAAAAATTTTCATGCCGGAAAATTACATCATAGGGTGCCGTCAAATCATCATGGAATCGCCATGGAATCAGAGGAAACAAAGTTATTAGCATAAACGTAAGTGCAATTTTGGACAGTTCTCCAAAAAATTTAAATTCTGTCATTAATTACTCACCCTCATGTCATTCCAAACCCATAGGACTTTACGTAAGAAATATCCATAAGAGATCATAAAACTAATCCACTAATCCTAATGAATTGAGTTTATTCACAATTTTCTGAAGAGACTCGATCGCTTTATATGAACAGATTTAATTTAGGTTTTTATTCGAACATAAACAGAAGCTCAAACGTGCTAACACGAGAATGATCCTCATTGGTTCAAGCAAACCAATCAAGCGAACATGCTTGAACTTCCGTTTCCCACAACCGATGTGTGAGTTGATGAATGTTAATATGTTAATAAAAGCCTAAATTCAATCTGTTCATCATATAAAGCGAACGAGGCTCTTCAGAAAATTTTGACTAAACGGCTCGACTCATATGGATTAGTTTTACGATCTCTTTATGAACTTTTTGAAGCGTCAAATTGGTAGTTGTGTAGCTGTCAATGGAGGGACAGAAATCTCTCAGATTTCATCAAAACGATCTTCATTTGTGATCTGAAGATGAACGAAAGTCTTACGGATTTGGTACGACATGAGGGTGAGTGAATGATGACAGAACTTTCATTTTTTTAATGAAATATTCCTTTAAAAGCTCCAAAATTGCTGTGGTTAATGTTGAGCCTGTCCTCTATCAGTGTGCCAAATTTCATAATTTTTAACTACAGTTCTATGGGCTACCATAGATTCAAAAGTGGAGGAAAAAGAAGAAAACTAACCTTTGGTGCTTGGCCCCAAAATATATTCACATTCAATGTAATTCTTTTAAATGATAATACTATTTCACAATATTACTGTTTTTACTGTATTTTTGATCAAACAAATGCAGCTTTGGTGAGCATAAGAGACCAAACCCAAACTTTTGAACTGTAGAACATCTTTGAAGATGTTTCATTTTTCAAAACTGCCCCTAACTGAAAATCCGTCATGACTAAACCAATGATCAGGCTCTGGGAACTTATGAGTTATCATGTATCTTTTAATTTCTTCCACAGATCCAGTTTCACGTCACCATTGGCCACACGGCCTTGTCGCTGTACTCTGACTGCCCGTTCCCGAAGTGGATGCATTGGTGTCTGATTGGATACGCCCTCACCTTCATCATCCTCTTTGGCAATTTCTATTACCAGACGTACCGTCGACAGCCCCGCCGCGAGACCGCGTCCAAACCCGGCAAAGCCCTTCATAACGGAGCCTCTAATGGAGCCCTGACGTCTAGTAATGGAAACGCTGCCAAGATGGACGAGAAGCCGGCAGTGGCTGAGAGCGGGAGGAGAAAGCGGAAGGGCAGAGCAAAGCGCGAGTAAAACGGAGGAGAGGGAAGCTGACACAAGAGGCTGCTCTGAAAGATTGTTCAGCTCAGATCAATCCCAAATTGTTACGACCAAACAGTATGGCCACTCTCTGCAGCAGGCGGGGAGAAATACAAGCCTATATGTAGAGAGACTGAACAATATGATATCTTTCCATATCGCCCTCATTAAGTTTAGTACATTATTCTATTATCTGCCTTTTTTACATCACTGTTCTAATGCCAGAAAAGACCTGTGTTTCATCAGTGTACAATGATTAAATGAAAGACTCTGATATCAGAGGGGTTTTTCATCATTTGTTATAGTGGGGTCCAAAAATTCTTCTATTTTGCAACATAAAATGTTTCTTCACTAACTATTATCAGAATGATCATGAGATGAACTCCAGCATGATTTGAGAGGATATAAAGAGCATCTTGAGCTTCAATGGAAGAAGAAAATCGCTCGAGAAAAGTAGCTTATTTGAATAGTCAAAAAGAAATAGTGCATATTTCGTCTTCATTTTACTGACTTTTGGACCCCACTTTATATCATTTATTTGTAAAACATATGTGTTTGTTTATTTAAAACTTTTGTGTTTCATGTAAGTTGCGTGTTGTTTAGCTGGCAGGATATATTGCCAACAGTACTGTACTTTAAAACAGAGATCATGTGGCACTGCATATTTCAGCTTCTTTCAAAATTAGGGATGCAACTTTACCAAGGCCATTGACTGATAATATACAGTAGTGGGCAAAAGTGATGTCCGGCCTTGGGAAATTGACATCTTCACCCTATTCAAATATTGTTAAAATTTGTTCAAGATTTTGTAATCATTTTATGTAGTTGTGCTCTGAGTTAATTGTTTTATTTGTGATAACGCAATGAAACATGCCAAATTGTGGGGACATCATTTTGGCCAGCCAGGCTGTCATACAAAGAAATTATGAACATGCAAAAAACGATTATGTTGTAAACTGAAAACTGATTATATTGTAGTCAATGTATGATTTTTCCTGTGAACTTTTTTCTATGCATTTTTTTTGTATTGTAAAATAGCAACTGTAGCTGTAGTTAGCTGTTTTTTGCCAAATAATTTTGTTTGATAAATACCTTAACAAAGTTTAGTGTTTTGTTCTTCCTTCATATTTAATTTTATTTAAAATATATAAAATATTTTCCTCATATTTTGATGGTTTAATCGAACTTGTAGGATCACTAAAAACAAATATTCCCTCCGGACATCACTTTTAGCCACTACTGTATCCTATATATATTCTGTTGTCTTAAAAACAGTGTTCACAATCAAATCTCTCGTCTAGAAGTAAAATCAGACATTGTAACATCTAACATGAATGATAGGAAAGATATATAACAGTTCAGTGCTTTTGTTGCTTGGTGTAAAAAAATCAACTGACTGAAAAGGATAAAATATTGCCTTGTGTTATCAGCCAATTCAGACCAATCCTGATAAAAAAAAACTGATAATGGCTCAGACGGATATATCATGCATCCTTATTTAAGCTTTTTGATATCACAGGGTTACCATCAAACATCTCACAGGATAAGATAGCTTTTAGTTTTCATTGGGAAATTACATCACATAAATAAAAAATGGTATTGGGAAATATGTTTGTAGCTGCAATATTGCATTGTGCGTTAATAAAGTCTTGAGCTCCCTGTCATAGTTTTTTTTTTAATAGTTCCTAAATTCCTAAAATATATCATGTGTTTTGTCTTGAATTTTTTATAATGTTGTATATTCGGTGCAATTTTGTACATTGTGCTTTTGAAAACGCAATGATCATCATCTACTCGTTTTCTTCTTTTTTCAAATGACAGATATACATTGCTGTATATAATAATAAAATAAATGGCAATGCATATTCAATGTTATCTGGCGTTTCATTTCCCAAAAGCCTCTCACTCTGCTGGCGTCGCCACTCCTTCACTCGTGAGCAGGACATACACTCACCTAAAGGATTATTAGGAACACCATACTAATACTGTGTTTGACCCCTTTCGCCTTCAGAACTGCCTTAATTCTACGTGGCATTGATTCAACAAGGTGCTGAAAGCATTCTTTAGAAATGTTGGCCCATATTGATAGGATAGCATCTTGCAGTTGATGGAGATTTGTGGGATGCACATCCAGGGCACGAAGCTCCCGTTCCACCACATCCCAAATATACTCTATTGGGTTGAGATCTGGTGACTGTGGGGGCCATTTTAGTACAGTGAACTCATTGTCATGTTCAAGAAACCAATTTGAAATGATTCGAGCTTTGTGACATGGTGCATTATCATGCTGGAAGTAGCCATCAGAGGATGGATACATGGTGGCCATAAAGGGATGGACATGGTCAGAAACAATGCTCAGGTAGGCCGTGGCATTTAAACGATGCCCAATTGGCACTAAGGGGCCTAAAGTGTGCCATGAAAACATCCCCCACACCATTACACCACCACCACCAGCCTGCACAGTGGTAACAAGGCATGATGGATCCATGTTCTCATTCTGTTTACGCCAAATTCTGACTCTACCATCTGAATGTCTCAACAGAAATTGAGACTCATCAGACCAGGCAACATTTTTCCAGTCTTCAACTGTCCAATTTTGGTGAGCTTTTGCAAATTGTAGCCTATTTTTCCTATTTGTAGTGGAGATGAGTGGTACCCGGTGGGGTCTTCTGCTGTTGTAGCCCATCCGCCTCAAGGTTGTGCGTGTTGTGGCTTCACAAATGCTTTGCTGCATACCTCAGTTGTAATGAGTGGTTATTTCAGTCAAAGTTGCTCTTCTATCAGCTTGAATCAGTCGGCCCATTCTCCTCTGACCTCTAGCATCAACAAGGCATTTTCGCCC